>NW_019168270.1:1524232-1715778 GCF_002303985.1 Durio zibethinus
TAAAGGAAAAAGGACAAATAACCTATCAAAAACATTCAATTAACAATATATAATATAGAATTAAAATGCAATCAAGTAAGAAAAGAGATTCAGAAACATCCCTTATAACTCACATAGAACATGTGAAACAGACAAAGCCCAAGATTTATACTATTAGTACAAAAATCATAAAAGCAAACTAGAAACGAAAAGTAACATGATACTCACAATTGTACTCTGTCCATCCAATGACCTGATTTTCCAAATCATACACAAAACAAGCTTGTTTGAAAAGATAAATCTGTAAGCAACACAAGAATTCAGGGGAAAAGTTCAAATTACTCATTTGCAAATTTATAACTTAAGCTATAACAGTACATACTCAAGAATCATCTCGTAGTCACTTGGATTTGAAGACTGATCTTTTAATCCAATTTAATGACAAAATCCTATTATCCTTCTAAAAACATTAGGGAAATTCTATTATAGAGAACCAATCATCCAAGGAAAAACTGAGAATAAGATATTTCCAAACAAGATACAGTAAAAGGTGTTTTCATGAAATAATTTCTGAGACAAAGCAATGGAAATTTTTACACTCAGCATAAAGCCACCTAATGTCAGGATATGTGTTCTCTAAGAACCAGGTATTATGGTGGAGTTCCAGATTTGCTGGGAGATTGCATATTTTGACCCTTAGAATCTTATTTAGTTTCACTTATGTCAGGTTTTTATTTATAGTTTTAAGAGTTGTTTTAAGTCAATCATTATAGTTTTCTATCTTGGATCTCAATGGCCATGGATGATTGAAAGTTCGGAAACCCTGAATGCAACAGTTTCTATAAAGAGAGCATTTCTGAAAATTTCAAACATTCATATGCGTACTGGGGATTGCATGCGGGAACCCTAACTGTGTGAAGACTTTGAGGACTTGGGGCCTTCAGTTTGAAATAAGAGGTATAAAGCATGATCACCCCTAAAACTGGATTACTATTTGCAGGTACTGTTGTGTTCATTGACCCAGATCAGGAGCAAGATTTATTTCCTTTTTAATTGTTGCAGCCTGTTAAAATTTCAATTATTTCTATCCTAAATCAAACATCAAACCCTAATATTTTGCTCATCCATTTAAACCTAACACAATTTCTAGCAATCCTGTACTTTCCTTATTCAATGCAACGCCCTACTTGCTGACTGTTACATTAGCCATATGAACTAATGAAATTCATGTCATGACTGAAGCACAAGGACTAAATCTTCATCGGTCATGTAGAACTTGCTCTTAAGCAACTGCGACCTTAGTTTTGTTTTTGGCAAGTTACAACCAGAAGACAAAGCATTATATCAAATTGTCCACCATTGTACAGCAAAATCAATTATTATAGGGTTGAAAAATATTTAAAAATTAAAAATTCCATAAATATTTTCTACCAATGCAAAATATATAAATATTATCCAATTGGAATATGGTCAATACATTAGAATAAATCATGCGAGCTATGATACTGCAAATATTCTTCTTCAAATAACAGTCAGCATTAAACACAAGTGTGGAAGGTAAATGAAAAGAATAGCAATTGTACTTGGAAGGATGGGTCTACATTTCAGAAGTAGCAAAAAGCCATGGTTGGAAGGCATACCTCCCAAGAGGGTCATATTCTTTCGATCCCTGAATTGCATTCCACTGTTTTGCCATCCAATGCACCATAAACCATTCTGCACAAATCCACCCTTGTAGTATCAATTTATGCAAGCACTAATTGTTTATAATTCTGTTCCAAGTTCAGAAACATCCACAGATCTCAAAACAAACCTATTTAAAATTCAATCAACCTAATCTAATAACTACTTACTATGCCAAATCATGCAAGACTCAGACCAGGCAAATGTTACACAAGGGGTCCCTAAATAATAGCAATAATAATGACAATAAAATATGCCATGTGTTCCTTAAAGAACTTTGTTACAAAAGCATTATGCATTGACCAAACAAAATGGAAACACAATATTTATTTCATCAGAACATAAAGTGATTGTCACCATTAATTATAAAATTGCATTGGTCTATATAGACAATGTTTTTTCTGTTAACTAAGAGGGGAGGGAGGTTGGCTGCTTTTTGCTGTTGGCCTGGCCACCCGTTAGGGCTGTAAACGAGCCGAGCCGAGCCGAGTAGTGAGAAGTTCGAGCTCGAGCTCGACTCACAACTCGGGGCTCGATACTCGGCTCGAGCTCATCGAGTTTTATTTTCAAGCTCGAGTCGATTCGTGATCGAATTCGAGCACTCCGAGCTCGCTCGATTAAGCTCGATTAATAGGTAAAAATAAGCTCGATTTGTATACTCGACAAGAGTTCGATTATTCATGCTCGAACTCGAACTCGAACTCGGATTCGAAATATTTTTTTAATTAAAAAAAATAAAAATATATTTAAATATAAAAGCTCGATTAGGCTCGCGAGCTACTCGAGTCAGATATAAGAATACTCGAATTCGGCTCGATCGATAAGTCGAGCTACTCGAGCTCAAGCTCGACTCGACAATAATCGAACCGAATTCGAGTTTTTTTCGAATCGAACCCGAGTAGCTTGCGAGTACTAATGTATCATTTACACCCCTACCACCCGTGTCCCTGCACGGCACTTAGGATGGACCAGAACCATCATGCCAGTAAACTGTTGCCATGAGGACTTCTGTTAGAGAGGCAAACAACTTTCATAAGTGACACTGACAATCTTACCATGAAAAGATAGGGAGCTGCGAACAAGGCAGCTAAATGAATCTTTCAAGAAAGATAGACATTTGACCGGATTCTAGATTTGCATAATTAAACATACTTACAAAAGAGAATAGGTACTCATGTGGATAAACCTTCAGAACAACTGAATTTTCAAAATGGAAGGTGACATTTGGAAATCCCTCATCAAGACTGCAAAAAAAGAAATATATACAAATAAAATCATTGCTTGCCATGACATGAATTGATATCAAATTAAGGTTTAACATATAAAACTAATATAGCAATTGTTTAGTCAAGTCAATCTAGCCAAAGGAAGCATAGAGCTATTGTGACAAAAGACTGTATTCAGGACATTTGGAAAAAACGGAAATAAGCACTACCACTAGCATCATCAAGAAATTAAATCAACAGCTAGAATGATAAATTAAATCAACAGGCATTAAGACATGTACTAATGGCATACAATTTCCTCAATGAGAGAATTTTACTAAAAGCACCTAAAAAGAAGGTTCAGCCCTAGCACAAAAAGAAGCAAACACAAACAAACATTAAGAAAAAAAATGATTATAAAACTGAACCACAAAGGAAAAGAAGGGGATGCCCCACAGGTGCTCAAAGGTCACAATTGCTATAACCAATGCTTCATACCTTTCAGAGTACTGAAAACATGTATAGTCATCATGAACTGTTTGAAGCTCCAAATGGGGCTGCTGTGAGAGTATCTAACCAGAGATAAAAAGAAAAACATAAAACTTTAGCACACTGAAGTGAAATTTTCTGGAAGATAAAACCAATTTTATATCACATACCTTAGTTACTAATGGCTCATAAACCATTTCTGGGAGATATGCCAAGGTTGTTCCACTGTCTATTATTGTCCCATTTTGGTCTCCTGGCTCGAATTCATCTGTTGTAAAATTCAGGAAATCTTGACCAACTTGAACTGCCGTCATATTGACATTGTAATGTGGCCTGAAATTTTTTATGACAAGACAGAGTTCAATATATCAAATTGCATATTCATATACTAAATGTGAATTAGAAGATGAACTCAACATCGAAAATCAAAATCATGAAAATGACTTAATTAATAAGGTATCATAGAGAAGCTAGTCTCTGATTCGGTCAGTACGAATGTGTTGCTGTCAATCATGAGCTAAACAATGGCTTTAAGCCAAAAAGAAATTTCTTGGCATGGAAACAAAAGAAAATGTAGCACATAACAATTTCATGCGGCATTTCGCAAGAGATGTTTCCAGATTTTGATCACTTCAATTATGTTATGTACAACACATTTAATTCAGTGCCCATTCATCTCATCTCTTCAACTTTGCCTTACCCATTTGTCCAGTAGTTTCTCTTCCTAATCCCTTATCACTCTAGAAACCACAAGAAGTAATCCAGCTGCTACAAAATTCTCAATCTTTGCTAACTTACAAATCAAATTCTGGAATGACCACTTAGAACCACATCCCTTTTGAAGCTCCTATTATCATAGGAATCATCATGAATGGCTCAGCAAAAAGACAAAAATAATAATACTCCATCTATCCCAAAATGTTTGGGTTATATTGACTTTCATGGAGTTTAAGAAAGAAGCTTTGACTTTAATGTATTTAATATTAAAATTAAAATTTTTTTTTTATAAAATTAAAACTCCATGATTTTTAATGTTAAAAAGTAAAAAAATCATAAAAAATAATTTTAAAATATAAAAAGTAAGAATTTTAGATGTCTGAAAAAGGAAAAAGGATATAATTTTGGGACATCCCAAAAAAGAAAGATGGACAAAGAAAATGGGACAGAGGTAGTATAATAATAGTAACTTTTTATTCTTCATTGGTCAGTGATTCTCTATTATCACCTAGTGGAGCTTGCTATAAACTATAACATCAGCTGAATTAACCATTTTAAACCTGTTTAACAATGAAGTGAAGCAAATCACAAAATAACTTCACTAAAAGTTGAAATGTCACATATAGAGTTCTTTTCCCTGCTAGTCAATCTCCTTTTTTGCAGTGGCTGACAAGAAAATGGAGTAACCTTCCTCAGTCAAACCACCACAATTTGGGTGATGAAATTATTAGCCAAATCATTTTGGGCAAGTTACCCCTTAAGCCTTCAGCTAAGCCCTACAAAGTTTTGCACTCTAAAGTCTAAACACAAATAATCCATGGGCCAAAATGAAAAATAATTAGCAGCACACAATTTTCATTCAGCCCATTCAGACAACAATGATGATTCCCACTGAACTATGATGCTTTCCTCCAAAAGCAATGTAATTTCATAACACATAATGCTAAAATAAACCAAATTAATAGAAAATACTTTGATGGTAAAAAACAAGCAATGATATTCGCTAAATATGTTACATACTGATTTGGTACCAATGGAGTCATGTTAACTTTTGGTTGCACAACGTTCCCAATAGCAAAGATACCGCCTCCATTAACCCCATCTAAGCAGTGAGCAAATATCTTTTTCACTTCTCCAGATGAAGCAAGCTGGGAAATCATAGATGAATTAGATTTTCCAAATCCAAGTATTCCATCAAGTGCTTCTTCATTAGATGAATCTAGATTCCCTGATTGTATTGCACCACACCTATGAAAAAAAGAATGCTAGAATAACCATATAATACCACCAAAAAGAAGCACAAGCAAACAGCAAGCACGTACAGACGTTATGAGCACATATTTTACAGACATAAGTATGCAAAAGCAAACATCCATTAAGCCAAGGTGTGTTTAGACAAAAATCAAACTCATGACGTAATTCCAAAGATCCCTCAAGGGGATATTGATGCAACTTCATAATGTTCCCACAAACTTCAACTTATAAAACTTAACTTTGTCAATTGTCAATAATAAAAGTTGTGTTAAGACTATACAATATGAACATTACGTACCATTGACGGTACCTTCTCATTATGACTATATCATCTAAAATCATATCAAATAAGTAAAATTGATTCCTTTGAAGCCCATTTTTCACACAAAATAAAGATGGATCAGATGATTCATCTTAGTCATAAAAATGGTAATCTGTTGTCAGAGACTGGCTTTGCGTCTCATTCATAACTCATGATGGACCTTATAATAAAAGGAAAAAGAAGGGGGGAAAAAAGGAAGAGAAGGCAGGCACAAAAGATATGCTTGTATGTATAAGATGATAAGCTAGACAAGTAGACATCAAATTCACAATGACATTCAAAATGTACAAAGAAAAGAAAATCCCATAAAACAAACTAATCAGGAAAGTACATGTAGCCATTAGTTGATTTGTTTAAAAACTTTTTCTACTTTTCAGAATAATTTGTAAATAATTCATACAATCTAGATGACTGTCATGTTCTGTTATCTACCGACGAAAAACAAGAACTTCTGAATTTGAAAAAGTCAAAGAGATTTGTTTGCAATAACATTAGTAGTAGTTACACATGCAAGTTACAGTATTTAGCAAGAACGTGCCTAGACAATTACAATTTCAAAATTTAAAAGCTAACACAATGCCACATGTATCACATAAGTATAAGTTAGAGAAGAGTAATAGAAGGATTGACAACTCACCCAAATATAACACTTCCATTTGCAGATGAGGTTTTGAGATCGCCAGACACCTGATCATATAGTACAATGTCTTTTACAAAGTATCCTGCAGAGGAACTCCCATCTCCATATATCTCAAGATACTGACAGGACATATTAGCCGTACAACCAGCTGATGTACCTCCATTTATTGCATAACAAAACTCTTGATCACATGAAACCAAATTGCCGGTGGCAGACTCCTTAATATCATACAAAGTAAGATCTATCTGTAACCATAGCATATATAAAAATAAAAATGCAATCAAATATAAGATCTATCTGTAACCATAGCATATAAATAAAACAAATGCAATCAAATATTATTAAAGAAACCAAGAATCTAAGATACTCTTTGGTTGTTACGCCAAAAATGGGCTTGGCTACAAAAGCAAAAAAATGAAAAATTTACAAATCAAACATTAAAAATGGATAATTTTTTTGGATAAAAAAATACATTATTTTAAGGTAGCATTTCATTGTAACTTTTACTACTTGGTTTTTCTTTCGGAATCAAAATGCAAAAAGGTACATCTGAATGCAAAAACCTATAACTATTTTTGAAGAATTATTTACTTTTAAATAGAAAAGTTATATTAAAATCAATAATTTGTCTTAACCATTTTTTAATTTTTAATCAATTAGTATAATTTTACTGTCTAGTGTTACTTTTAGTCCATAAATAAGGGCTTTTTTTTTCTTTTCCTTTTACAAATCAAAGATTAAAACACTGGCAAAAAAATAATTAATAAAAGTAATACCCAAACAAAGCCTAAAAAAAAGAAAAGAGGAAAGACAAAGAAAAAAAGGGAAGACTTACACCAAGGGAGCTTCTACTGGGGCATTCTTCACATTGAATACAATTAACCCACATTATATCACTTCCTGTATCTACTTGAATATAGTAATCCTTCGAAGGTGTTCCTATCCCTATTTTTGCATAATAAAGCCTAAAAAATTAAAAAATTAAAATTAAATAAAAAAACAGAAACTTTCGTTTAAAAAATTGAATTTTGTAGATGAAATACTAACCCAAGTCCATCACGTAGACCGGAACCGCCCAAAGGGAGATCAACGCCGGCGAGAATTCGAAGTTGACGGCGGATGTCGTGGTCTTTCAAGTCAAAAAGAGAAGGTTGACTGCCGGCGAATTTGTACTTGACGTTGATAACACCCCAACTAAGTACGCTGCTTATAGCAAAGGAAACTACAAGAAAGGAAACTAATAGAAGAGAATAGTAAGAGCTTATCGGACGAAACATATTTAGACCTTAACAGCAGTAGAAACTACTGTTCTTCCTCTCTACGTTTTTTTAATTTCTTTTGATTTTTTTTTTATTCTTTTTTTTTATTATGGCCAGTAGTTTTTTTTTTTTTTTTCATATTGGAAAAATAGAAAAACAAGTGGAATTTCCATCCTCAAGTCCAGTCCACAAGAGTCGGGAAAAGGTGCGACCCGCGCATTTCTCCTTTTTATAATTAGATTTAAAATTTTTGGCAAAATGATAAAAAAAATTTCTTTGAAATAAAAAATCAATAATCTTTTAAATTTATATTTTATTGGTATTAATGAATTTTTTATTTTGATTAATCAAATTTTTAATTGTACAAAATCTAGCCACGTTATAAAATTAAATTAATCAATATTTAAATTATAATTAATTGAATTTCAAAAAAAAATTTAACAAAAAATAAAGAAAAAAAATTTTATTTTGTTTAATTTTTACATATATTAATTATATTACGTGATAAATTTTTATGTATTTTATTTATATCATATAAAATTTTATTTTAATTGATAAAAAATAAAAATGTTACGTTTTTATTTAAATAAAAATTTAATAATATTGATACTTGGTGATTTTTTTATGTAAAAAGATAAAATAATATTTTAATAATATTTCAATTTTATTTTATAATTTATTGCTTTCGTAGTAATATAATGATCCAAAAGAATAATCATAATAAAACAAAAATCAAAAAAACAGCATAGCGGTTGCCGGTTACCGTTTTAAAACCTAGCACAAGCGTTCAGTAAAAGCCGCAGTAGAAAATGGGGAGCGGGAAAGCGGAGAAGAAACGGAAACGTCCCCAAAACCCTAAACGCAACGGGAAACCTCTCGGCTCTAAGTCCGACGTACCCAAATCCAAGTCCAAGAAGAAGAAGACGAAGAAGGACAACAATCACCAAAACGACGCCGACCAAATCAAAACCAAAAACAAAACAACAACTGTTACCAGCGACAGCAACAACCCACTGCCAACACCGGCATCACCGTCGCAGCAACTCAGTTATTTTCTAAGTCAGTTTCAATCCGCCAATGGGGTCCAACTCTCTTCACTCGAAATGGAATCAATTAAAGGTAAAATCAAATTTATTAATCAGACATTATTAAAACTTAAAAAGGGTCTTTGGGTTACACCTTTTTTTTTGTGTAGTTAGTTGTATTTTAGATGTTTCTGAAGAGTTGGGTCAAGATGTAATGAGGCTAGAGAGACATATAAAGGAAGCTTTTGGGGCAAAATGGAAAGAAGAGCTTTGTGAAGGGAAGCTCATTGAAGGGAAGATTGAAGCAGGAAGTCCTGCTGTTCTTGTTCTTGCTACTTCGGCTTTACGATCTATTGAACTTTTAAGGTTCGTTAGCCTCCGTTTCGTCGTTACTTTTCTTTTTTATTTAGTTTCTGAAAGCAAAAAAAAAAAGGTTATGTTTGATTAGACTTGACAATTCGTATATCCATGTTGTTTCGTGTGAAAAATGTCTAAAACACGGAAATTACGGTGCAACAATTGGAATAGATATTTTAGTTTTTGCTAAATTCATATTCGATTTTTATTAAAATTTTAAGTCACATCGCTTTTTTTTTTGTATCGCTTTCATGTTATGTAACCGTATTGTGTTTAAAATTATCAGGTTTATTTTTGATATAGCTGGTTAACATTCATGTGGATTGAAGGGAGAGAAAAGAAAATTTGAATGGTTTCTTTGTTGGATAGCAAAATGGGAGAAGTGAAAAGAACAGACTTTAACTAGAACTTTCAATTTTTTCCCTATTCTAGGAGTACATGTTCATGAGGTTATTTAAATTTTGATTTATCTTTAGATTCTAGCCAGAAAGGAACTGAAAATTTTGTTGTTGCTCTAGGGGCATGCGCTCATTGACTAAAGAATGTCATGCTGTAAAGCTATTTTCAAAGCACATGAAGATTAAGGAACAGGTAGTTTTTCTATAACTTGAGCCTAATTTTCTTGAATGTTACTTGCTTGTTAATTATGTTACTTGTACTCTTATGGGGCAGAATCTGTGTTGCTGAGAGGCTTGTTTTTTTTGTGACCATGCTATGGTAAAAAATGCATTGTTCTTTTATCGCTTAGAATGTTTGACAATGGGTGGCCTAAATACTTATTGATAAGAGAGCAACTTCAAACAAATATGATATAATTTATATTGAAGGTTGAGATTTTTGTGGGTGGATCAGATAAATTACTATTTTAGCATTTAAAGGGTTTGATTTATGATTGATTTCTAATCTAAAATAGAGTTGATATTAAAGTAAGAAGAAAGAAGTTACATGCCCATACCTTATGACTTGAGGTTCAAGATAATAAGTTGCTGAAATTCACTTAAATTAAAAGTTCTAAACCAAAACAAAAGCTTGAAGACATAAGAAGCTTTACATGGAGATTGCAACAATTCCCCTAATCTCCATCACATACTCTTCACACTTTTGGCTGAAGTTCCTGTTTTGACATGATTTCACATGTGTATGAGTATATATATTCATGTGTGACCGGCTCCCGATGCTACAGCCTGGCTCTCCACGATATCATTGTTGATATGTTGTTGCCCACCTTCTCTTACCAAGTATCAAAGGCAATTATCAAGAGGTGGTAGAATTTGTTTTAAGCTGTGGGCCAACTGATTGTTGGAGGGAGGAGCTCCACTTAATATCATTCTGCAGTTCATTTGATTGCAAATTCTTTCATTTTCTTTTTAAGTTTTGTACTTACTTGGCAACCAGTTATCTGTCTTAGCCTGTAATATGACTACTTGGTTTGGTGTGCATTTGATAGCACGGGATGGTGTGGTGGGAGGGGCTCCCCACTTTTATATATAGTAATGGTGTTTTTGTTTGTGTGTTAATTCAAATAATCGTTTTGCCTCAGGTTAATATAAACATAAAGGATCCTGAAATCATTTTCTGATGAAAGGCTTCCTTTAATGGTGATAAATTTTTCATGCCTGTACCCCACTAGCTTTGCTGCATAAAAAATATTTCATAGTGTCATGGGTTTCGATCTTGTATTTCCTGATCCTCAAAATTGTATTGTTTTCAAGTAAATCATTTGAGATTTTATTTACATGAGTAGGAGTTATTCTGGGTGTCAATATTGAACAAGGGAAAATTTTTCATCATTTTATATTCTGTTTTTGAGACTTGGAAGTTCCATGTTCTGATTCTAATATCATCTTCATTCACTAGAATATGTTGTTTGTATTTTAGGAGACAGCTAAGCTTTATGGAATCCAATTTGGACAGTTTGGTAGTTGTTAAATATGTGATTCTCCACAATTGATTAATTATGAGAAACGAAATTCAATAGAGTTCATCTGGATATGGTACTATAGACTAGTTGCATATGCCTTTTAGTTGCATTATGTTGTTTACCTGTGTTGAATTGGAGGAATTAAACAATTTTCCTTTGTGAAAATTGCAATTGTGTGGCTTGTTATTGAACTGATATAACTTTGTTACCATGTCTCTGGTTACTCGATATCTATTGCATGAAGGCCCTATTTCTTAGTTAATTTTTGCTTCTTTTTTGGTTGTTGCAGGTATCTTTACTGAAGAACCGAGTTAACATTGCTAGTGGTACACCAAGTAGGTTAGTCACCAACCTTTAACGTCAAATTAACTAATAGTTATCATAAAAAATAGTAGTTTAGCAAAGACAACTTTGAGAAAGTCATCTCAAGAAATATGAAGATCTTTTGGTAATCATAGAATTTAAATGTTCAAGTCTTTTTGTTAATCATGATCTTTTCTTGATTTTTCATTATGACTGATTGAATCATGGTTTTGACCGTTCTCTTGTAATCTAAATTGCAGAATTAAAAAGTTAATTGACATTGAGGCATTGGGGCTTTCACGTTTATCAGTGATTCTGCTTGATATTCACACGGATGTTAAGGGCTATTCCTTGCTTACACTTCCCCAAGTCAGGTTCGTTGATGAGCTAACTTATAAGTTTATCATTATCTTCCTCACTGTTTTGTTTCCTTCTGATTTGTGTTTATCGCGTTTTTCTTTTGTAAATGGTGTGTGTAGGCACGTGTTTGTTTCCCTACCCTTAAACACCCATGCTACATTTTGACACCAAGTCCCTACATGGACTTGGGAACTTTGAGCGATGCTTGATTCATTTATGTTTTGTTTAAATTGCAGAGATGAGTTCTGGGACTTGTATAAGAACTACTTTCACCAGCAAGTAGTGCAAGGTGATCTGCGGGTCTGTCTTTATGGTCCGATACCAAATGGCAATGAATTTAAGGGCAAAAGTTTAGAATTGGCTGATGGATAGAGAACAGTCGGATTCATAAAAAATTTTGATCTGTGTGTGCGTGTTATCCTGCATTTTTGTTTTAAAAAGGTTAAGTTACATAATTTTCTTGTCATCCTTTGCTTATCCAATCTCCATGGTTGCACTCTCATGGATTTCACTTTAGTAGTCAGTTAGATCCATTTTCATGGTCTCTAACAATAAATCATAATCCAAGAGAATCTAGATCGAGAAGTCAACTGCAC
Source organism: Durio zibethinus (assembly GCF_002303985.1). The sequence goes on from NW_019168270.1 coordinate 1,536,343, forward strand.
CTACTACCATCTTCAATGGAATCACCACCAAAGTCATCTAGGAAGTTGACCTATGTGACCATTGGTTCAGGCCATGCTGTAAGTCTCGTTTTCTTCAAAATTAATGTTAAGGGGAGAGATTCATGTGCTTCTTTGTCAATTGCAGTCCTTTTGAGTTTCAATGACCATTATATGTTGAATGAAGTGTTTTGCAGTGTATAAATGAAAGATATTCAAATCTATTTATGCATAATTAGACAAAAGAATAGAATGTATCTACTTCTTGACTGTATGTTATTGGATTTTAATTTAAGCTTAGTGAAGAACAACATACCTGATTTGCTTATAATGATTATGTGATAGATTGAGTACTAAATTGGTCTTGAAAATTCTATCATTGCTGATTTAAATCCCATTAGAAAGCCTTCCAAAGCATCCATGCAATAGATATTGTGGAGTTCTCCACTACCTCATGTTAATGGGCTTGGCGCCGATGCAGTCACCAGTAAGAGGTAGCATCTTTGGTATTCATATCTTAAACACTCAGCAACTCTTTTTCTTATCTTTAGGTTGCGGCTTTTTTTTTTTTTTTTTTAAATTAAGGCTAGAAGAAACTGCCCTTAAGAATAAGGAAAGATTGCCCTTGAAAAACAAGCCCTTTTTTGTTTAACTTTCCATTTGATTGCATTAATAAAGATAGTGTGATGGTCGGCCTAATTGATCAGTTACAATTAAGCAATGTTGGTTTATAATGTGATTGACAATATTGCCTTGAATTGTATATAATTTTAAAGATTACATTTTGCAAAAAAAAAAAAGAATAATAAATAGCATATGTGGCCTTAAACTTTGATCAAATTTTATTTTAGTTTTTAAATTTTAAAAAATTTTAATCGAGTTCTCAATTATCTAAATGTGTATTAATATAATCATTTTATTTGTATGATCGTCTAAATTGATAAAAAAATCTTATGTGACATATAACTTTTAATACTCAAAGCATACAAGACATATAATCTTCAAAATTTTAAATATGTAAAATTTTAAAATCGATTTAAATCTATATAATTAAAAAATGTAAAATTAAAAATAAAAGAAATCTTAAACATTTCTTTAAAAATTGCTGAATCATTTCAAAAGATAATTGCTGAATCATTTCAAAAGATCAAAGGAGGGAGAAGTAAAAGTTGAAAGAGGAAATCAAAGGGGATCAAAAGAAGAGACCCACAATTTCGGGTAAATTCGAAGGCACTCGAATACGGAACGAGGGCAATACATGAAAATACATAATTTCTTATTCGTGCAAAGGAACTATTTCTTGGCAACTTGGACAACTTATAACGATGTTTGTCGCGCATATCAATAGGAAAATCGGGATCCTTACAAAAGGCTTTATAAATCTTTCATCTATATTCATATTTAGCCGCGAGCAATCTCCGTTTGTGATCTTCTCCGATATCTTACAGAGTTTCACTCTTATAGCTGCTCCACGGTGGCTTTGTCTCATTGTCTATCTCCTAATCATTTTGCCACGACAGCAATGAATTAGATCAGAACGACTTTTTTTTCATTTCGAATTCAATTTGATTATATACAAATCTGATTCAATCCGTTTTTTTATTAATTTTTTTATATTCAGATTTAATTTGATCTGTTATTACATAAAATCATACTCAATTTAATTTGTTTTGAAATTAATAAAATATATAATTTTTTTAATATAAATATAAAATTAAATATACAAAAATAAATAAATAATTAATTAAAAATAATTTTTTTATATATATCGAGTTGGATAAAATCTAACCTCAATTTTTTTCTTCCATCCCATAATCCAATACCTAATTTAAAAAAAAAACTCTTAAAAAATCAAATCAAATCAAAACCCATTGAATATGGTTCTGTCTTCCCTACGTCTAATTGTACCCACGGTTCAGCCTCCACTTAGTAGTTGAAGGAAGATTGATTTTGGTCATGAGAAAACACATGCTATTGATGACTTTGAGAAAATAATGAATCAGATAGCTATGGAATTCAAAATAGATAGTATTACAATGTGAAATAAGATGGCAGGTGCAGCTTCATATCCTTAAGCAATTCTTTAACCATAATTTAAACTATATAATATGATATTATTCAGTAATAAAAGAATCCCTGAACACATATCCATTGAGAAAACAAGAAAACAAACATTTCAACCAAACAAATTGAATTTGACAAACCATGGGAAGGCCTCAACTGGTACACTTTCTGAACGAACGAGATCACCTGGAACAGCAAGAAAAAGTTTGGGTTTGCTTCGATTCATCGGTTTCACTTTTAGTAAGGGTTACCCGATTGACAGTTAATTCAGCTTTGTAAGTGTCTGAGTTCAAGACCTTCCTGCTGACATTGTAGTAAATCTCTTGTATAACGATCTCGAATGCCTTCTTGACATTTGTTGAATCTAAAGCAGATGTCTCCATGAAGAACAACCCTTCTGCTTCAGCGAGGCTTTTGCCTTCTTCAACACTCACATCCCTGATAGTTTCCAAGTCGCATTTGTTGCCAACCAGCATCCTTGCTACTGTCGTATCGGAATGAGCTGCACAAAGTTTTTTAAGTAAGCATAAGCCTTTAAATCTCCAAACTTAAAGCAAATATAAAATCACTGTAGAGCATAAAAGCAGACAGAAATTACATATACGGTAAATCTTGAGAAGCAAATAGATAAGCCAAGGAGAAAATATAAAAATCAAAGAAATGCTTTGGCCATGTAAATAAGTGGCATGTTAGATCTTGGAAGAAGTTTTGTTGGAAACAAGAAGGGAGGAAGAATATCAAAGGCACCTGTGGACCAACATTAAATTGATATTCCTTGGACTTTAGGATCATTTGAGTTCCAAGGTCTTCTGTAAAAGAGACCTAACTGATATGAAATAAGTAGGCTAGCTTTGATAGTCTTTGAATTTTATCCTGATACTCTTGTAGCCAGTCTCAACCATTAGAAAGGGAAACTTTTCTCCAAGTCGGCTATCAACTTCTAATGGTTAGTATTTGCATTTCAAATTTATATACTCTACTTCTATTCTGTCTCAACAGTCCTGTCCGCAATAGGGTGTATGTGTGTGTATCAACACTATATTGAAAAGTTAACAGAGTATCTTTACCATTCACTGGGGCAATCACAAGAATGCTAAGAACTGAAAACACAAGTACAAGCATCACCGAAACATAACATGGAGTTTCCAACAAAATGGAGTGTCCTCCCCCTCTTTTCACTAAACCATCCAAGAGCCACACGCTTCCGTAGGAACCACATGTCCGCTCTCAACATACCAGGGCCTTTGCATCACCAAATTTGATACCATGCCAAAACATAAAGGCCAAACCATCCACTCTCATTATCCTTGCAAGGTTGGAAAAGTGTGTCCAATGCTAAGGTCTATCCAAATAATAAAATCACAGACATCAGAGACCAATGTTAAATAAGATTGAACAGAGCCAGGTAACGTCCATGAATGAGAGACAAATCCACCATGGTTATGAAGGATTACAAGAATATGAAATATACAAATCTGCTAGTGCATCTAAAAACTTGATCCCTGAAACTATACATGTTTTATCGCCTTCCAACATCCCAAACAATGGAAAGATTTCCATTCTTATGGCTATTCTTTTTTTTTTTTTACTACGTCTTCACAATCCTATGACCGCCTAAAAGACACTCTATCAGTTACATGCATCTGCTAGCTGGAACAAGCCCCAGATGCCAAGTGCCAGCCAAAAAACAACTACACATAGGAAGCATTGTCCTGCAAATGATTCTAGACTTACCCATTTCTAGCTCTAGATGAGATTCATAAACACATGTCAAGCAATGGAAAACTATGAGCCTTCGTTCGAGCAGTTTTAAAGATTCATGTCTTAGTGTTCTCTTGCATCAAAGAGGAAAAAAGAAAAAAAGAAATATGGATCTTCCATACATGGAATTGTCTATGATCTAAGAGCTAGTAATTTTCAGTTAGCAAGTATGCTTAGAATAGGTTATGCCCATAAGATACACAATATTCATGAAAATGAACCGCAATGAGATTTTGGCTGCAAGTAGTATAATTCTTGGTCGATCCAACAGTTTACCAATGAATTTTGGACCTGGATGAGAATTCAAAACATTATGATATGATGAAAGACCCAAAGGTAAAATGTGCAAATCTTGGTTTAAGAGAAAAAAATATTAAATGCCTTGAAATTATTCTATCTTTTGCTTGGACTGTACTTATTCATATGTTCAAATAAGTAACAAAGAATTGTGCAGGATAAATCATAATAGGTTCTTGTCTATAGTTGTTTATTGGTTGTAACTACTTTTTGTTTTATAAACCTCATTTTGCCATTAGAGATATGTAAGATGACATATGGATGCTTGTAAAGTTATTATAGGGTTAATAAATGTGTAAGAAGAGTGCAGAAGACACTGGAAAGCATAAGAATTGTCCCAAAGGCCAAAGCTTAAGATTTTACAGAACAACAAACAATAAAGTATGTTTTGGAGATTGAGTATTTAAGTGTCATTTTTGGTTTATCATACTCTTACAGTTGTTTTTATAAATAAAAAAATATATAGAAATTAATTCTTTGTTTATGAATGTAACCAGATTCCATCAAACTACACTGAATATTGTCACTTATGTTCTTTATTACTAATTTCTATTAATATCAGCAAGGATGTGCTCCAATAATCCTAACAATTTCAGGATAAATCGTAATTGTGACAACCTTGGTTCGTGTTCTATAAGACAAAAGAATGAATATCACCAGAAAACAAGGGGAGAAAGAAGTAATTGACTAATCACTAATAGTCACATGATCTCTATTTTCCAAGGCAATAATCAGTCAAATAAGTTGAACAACTAAATCCAAGATCATAAGCTGTTGTATAGCTTCTTAATATACGGAAATCGGAATTTCATATGTATCAGAAAAGGTGCCTATCTAGCAACATGCATACACAAGGTAAGAATCTGCCACATGCAATTTAACAAATATCCTGTATGAAAATGCTACATTAACAGATACAATCCACACAAGGGGGCATGAAAGAAAAAAAAGCATCAGAAAGCCAGTCCCTTGCTAATTGTTTTCTGTTTTCTTCTAGGGAACACTTGTTATTGCTGTTTTCAGCTTTCTTCTAGCTTAAGCCTTACACTACAATCATTACAGCATCAGATCTAATGCTCTAACCCACCATAACCAACTGAATGAACAAATCAAGATAGAATCCTGAAAAAGGCACTCAAAGAAAGACCATAAAATCAACAAACAAAAAACCTAACTCAATATTTCAATGGATCTTCTTATGACACTCCATCTTAATGCCAAATCTACCAAAAGCAAATTTTAAAATCTAATCCACAGCCCTCCTAGAAAAAGGATCAAATGAAGTTATCCTCTCAATATTACCAAAAAGATATCCCTCAGTTCTCATCAAACCAACAACTGCAAACCAACAACTGCAAACCACCAAATCCTCCAATCCCACAGCTAAACCGTAAAACCTATTAAAAATCAATATAAATTCACTCAATCTAGCCAACATAAAAAACCCAGATAGGAAAACCAAAACCAAGAAAAGGGTTGTTAAAAACCAAACTCACTCTTGAGTTCATCAAGCCAACGACCGACACTATCAAAGGTAGTTCTTCTGCTAATATCATAAACAATAAGAGCACCAACAGCGCCTCTGTAATAAGCAGAAGTGACAGCACGAAACCTTTCTTGACCAGCGGTATCCCAAATCTGAGCTTTAACTTCCTTACCATCGATTTCCATGCTTTGGGTCTGAAACTCAACTCCTATGGTGGCTTTGGAATGTGGGTTGAATTCATTTCGAGCATAGCGTGAAAGGAGGTTGGATTTGCCAACTGCTGAGTCTCCAATTATTACTATCTTGAAAAGGTACTCTTCTCCTCCTCCTTCGTCGTCTGACATGGCTTTGGCTTTGGTTTTTCGCGGTTGGATTTTGGTGTTATGACAGAAGGAAAAAGGAAGAGACAGAGAGAAACAGGTGAATGGGTTGTTGCGGTGGAAGTTCTGTCTGAAGCTAAGCTGGAAAAGACATACTGCGCATGTAGTGGGTTCATGATTCATCATTGATGTTCAATTATGGGATTCTTTTATTTATTTATTTTTTATTATTACTAACTCAAAATCTTAATTAATTAGTGCTAATTACTTTATTAATTTATATTCATGTTCTTATGTTCATGGTATCGTACTAAAAAATAAAAAATAAATTTATTTTTATATTTTAAAATTTATTTTTATATATTGATATTAAAATTTTTAATTTTATAAATAAAATTAAATACATATTTTACTAATTTAATAATATAATTTTTATATTTTATACGTATTTATTTTACTTCATATTAATATCTTTGGTAATTGTAATTTTATTTTAATTTCCTCAAAATTTTTTTGGATTTAATTGGATGATTTTAATGTTGCATTCCTTCATTATTATACATTTAAAATTTCACTTTTAAAATACTTTTCACAAGCATCGAAGTTTCCTTCATAAAAAAAGAAACTTGTTTCTTATCAATGAAATTAACTTTGTGGGTTTTATGATGTGATTTTAATTCTTTTTATAAAGCAAAAAGGAGAAAATATAATGTTAATGATGTTGACACTGTTGTTTGACCATAACCTTTAAGAGTAATTTTAACGTGTTTTGCATAAGTTTATTTGTTCCTTTGGACAACAAATGCTTTTGTATTGTAATATTTTTATTATATGATTAATTTTCTTGGATTAAAACAATAGATATGGAGTAAACAAGCAGCAGTAATAATTAGATTTTCAATTAATGTTATTGTCCTACTCTTACTGTTATTAATTCTTCGTTTGAGAGTTGAGACTGTAAATTATAGTAATCAAATTCAAATAATTAAGTTTATTTTAAAATATTATACGAAAATAATATAATTTTAAATTATAATAATAATTATATATAAATTTAATAAAATAAAAAATATATATTTTATAATTTTATATCGATACAAATTATAATATATAATTTTTATATAAAATATAAATTTTAATATTTTATATTATATAAATACACAAAATTTCGTACTTATTTTTTAATAACAATAATTGACAAAGGACTGCAAATCCAGTCATGGTGAGACGGACTTCTATAATTTGTTGGGACCCAAAGTACCTTTTTATGATTGGCACATGGAAGAGTCATTTAAGAAGCAAAAATTCTATTTCAAACCATTCCTGGAAGAACCCATATTTAGTTGGCCAAACTCAATTTCAAAATGGAAAATATGGTATAATGTTCTTAAAATAAAAGATAACACTTAAGAAGTTCGATTCTCGCTGCCATCAATATATTTTATGTGACAGACATTGAATCTAACAGCAAAGGGACACTAAACTACAATTTGGGTCTTTTTTTTTTTCATTTTCCAAATCAATCTCTTCTAAAACTAAAGAACAATGTCATCCCATTATATACAGTTCAGAGTTCTATACCTCTATTTTTGCATTATTCACTCAAAATAAGACAACAAAATTAGCATTGGCTTCACTAAGCATATCCCCCACCTTCAAAATTTGGAAATCAGATCAATGCTGGGCTCCTTAGACATGGCCATCAAGCATCATGAGCCATGTTTGCATCCGCACGTACAACTTTCGAGTTCTTTGTGGAGTTCCTGTGATAGAGGAAATACATATTGTCAACCAAACTCTAGAAGGAAGGAAGGGTTGCCAAAATTCTGAACTTCTAAGCCATTTTAAAGATCAGCAAAAAGATAAAAAGGGTGTTCATGTTCACCATTTGGCACATGGTATATACAGCAAAGAAGTTAATACTATATTAATCAAGTATCATTCGAATTACCATCAGATGGTTGGCTCAAGTGGCCAAGAGAATGGGTTACTTTCTTTTTGCCTGGCTTCGAATCCATTAAGAGATTGTGAGTAGATAATTTCTCCTGAATTCATTAGGTCCGGCATAGATAAACTCAGTCCAGGAAGGGATGTATCGGACAGAGCCCATGAATCCCTTTCTGGTTAACAGAAAAATATCATTGCCACTTCTTACTCTTCTACTATCTTCTAACAGCAGGAAAATGATATAATTAATGAAATTCATCATCCCACTTTTGGTCTAAAGGCTATGTTATACAACAAATATATGCCTAAATTCCTTGAATGCGACAATCTGATTTTAGCTTTTGCCCCTAATTCAACCGCAAAGGTCATAACTAGATGCGATAACGGTTTAGTTCAAATTAAATTCGATTCTATTTTTTTAAATATTATATAATATTATAAAATTTTAAAATTCGATCTAAATTTAAATCGATTCTTTATTTGATCCAAATTAAACTAAATTTTATCGATTTATTTCGGTTTAATTTATTGGTTTTTAATTTTTATATATTATTTTAATATATTTAAATATATTTTGATATGATATAAATTTATTTTTTTTTTTATAAAAATTTAAAATATATATAATTCGATTCGACTCGATTTTTTTCAGTTTTCTATTTCCGATCTGAAATTCGATCCAAACTTAATATATATGCTTACTATCCAAAATTGATCTGAACTTAATAAAAAAAAATCGATCTAAACTAAACCAAACACTATAATTTCAAATCGATTTTCAGATTTCTGCTTTTTTTTTTCTCACCCCTAATTATAACCAGCCAGCTTAGCTGCTATCATAACATGTGTTTCAACATACCGGCAATTTGCTATCTATTAGTTCCTGAAGACTGTGATGGGTTGACTTGGATCTCAAGCTTAAAAAGATACTGAATTCGAAGTCCACAGAATCTATTCTGCTTTCTTATCAAAACAAGATACTGATAGAGGTTTGGCTTATTAGGCTAAGATCAAACCCATTAAGAAAGCTGAAACTCTCCTTAGTTTGCCTATTCTCAATGATTATGAGCCATGTTGCCATTTTAGTAGTTATCCTTAATTCCAACGAAATAAACACTCAGTGTTGGTACATTCTGTGGGGCTACAGTATTCCCATACTGACATCTTTCATGATCTACCACTTGATCTATCATTTTTGCAATCAACATTCTTGATTAACAATAGTGCCTTTTGGTACCACCAATTACCTCATGTATTGGATCCATAGATGCTATGAGAGGCATCATCAGCTAATAGAATTTCATTTCGTTAATGCATTTGAGGTAGAAAAATAGAATATGGACATCATTTCAGGTTCATCTATTAACCAAAGGTATATACCACATGGTCCTACCAATGCATTGCTTTAGAAGTAACACAAGCAGAAGAAATCCATGGAACCTCTTCATAGACAATAAATAGATCAGAGCTATCTCTTAAGGGCACTCGTCTCAGACAACTTGGTTTGGCTATGTAATCTAGATTACTAAAATTCTAAAGTAGGTAACTGATTTTCCTCATTGTATATTTCACTTCTAGATGTATGTAAGACTCTATGCTCCAGCTTGTAGCAAATATATTAATGATAGAGTCTTAAGCGTTATCTCAAAAGGAATGCCTAATGGAATAGCTTGGTGATAAGACAAGCAGGTGCCTAGAGTCCAAGACATGGTTCTTCAACCTAGGCCTTTCTCAAACATTAGATCGATGGTTCCCGGTTATGAGTTTGCTGCACACAGCTCAAGCCTAATGGAACATGCCCTTGAATTCCAATTCACAGAATTTATTATACAATAGAAAATAAAGGTAAGAAAGTTAATGAATTAAATGCACTCTACATCAAGGCTTCAAATGTATCAGTCCTATAACAATGCACACATGTATGCACAAATGTGCATGCGCAAACATGCACACATGCGCATGCACAAACACACATATATCAAAGATAGATTTCATATTGTGACCCTTTTGTAAAAAGCACCTATAAACATTCAGAATCATAGCAACCTAATTTGAGGGTCTTCAAAGAAACAAATTCGATGCCAATAAAACATAATAATAAGCACTCAGATGACTATGTACGAACCTGAACATCATTTTGAAGGCGTTTAATATGCTGCACAGCCAAGTCAAGCATGTCTGCATACTCGTTTGCTGCACGAAGATTTTCAAAGATATATTATCTATGTAGAAAATAATGTATATACATTGCAAATGGATCCCTTGCCACAATAATCTGGAAACCATAAGTCCACAATCTTTGATGAGGAAATGAATGATTCAAAACAACCTAAATATAGACTCAATCTGAGGCCAGCATAGAAAAAAACGATTACCTTATCCATGTTAGGAACAAGCTGTTCTAATTTCTTCAGCTTCCCACTTATTCTTGTTCTTCTCTCCTGTACATATACAATAAGTTTAATGATGCTCAATAAGATTGATCATTCCTTGGGGGAAAGAAAAAACACTTATACACTATGCTCATGTATCTTAGTAATCAACTGTAAGTTTATGGTGTATAATGCATGAATCTTCTTCAAGACATTAACATAAGCAAATGCAAATGAGCATTATCAATTATATGATCTAAGGGCGCAAAAAGATGTTCTATTACTATAGACTAGCTTCCTCTATACCTATAGAATCGATAAGTAGATGTGCAGATCATATTCTTGCACTCATTAGCTACTATATTATGCTATATCGTACTTGTCACCTACTCCACAAAGGAGCCGAAATTACCATGCATGTGCAGGTACGAGGGCTTTATGCTCTAGTGGATGCATGATGGAATATTGTTTTCGCCATTTGTCGGGTCCCTTGCTTGTCATCTTTCTTTCTTGGATTCATGGTACCTTCTATTTTTAACATAGCAGCCATTGATCCTCAAGACCACAATAATACTTTTCATGTGCACATCAAATAAAATTCCAACCCAATAGAAAAGGAAAAGAGAAAAAAAAGGACAATGAATGTCCAGTTGTGATTTTTCCATATTGTATCACAATTATCAATGTTAAAAGTTTCTGGAATGCAAGGCTAGAAATGGAGGAATTATGGGATTCATGGATGCAATCAGTGCACGGCCAACAGCGATATAACTTCAAAATTATACTATCTTCAATAGCCCTTACAAATGCTTTACATGTGCAAGGTATAAACAAAAGACATTGAACTTTCCAAGACAGAAGGTGAAGTTTGATGGAACTGGTCATTTGAAAGGATATGATTGATCATATGAACCTTCATTAACATCTGCATTTATCCTATAAATAAGCAATTTGATTTCTAATAAGTTATAGTAATCTATCACTAGCAATTAAATCTCTTGAACTTTAACTTACTCTTTCAGCAATGCTTCTAGGGTGAGTAGCACAGCCACGCTTGGCTCGGATTTTACAGGGCACAGAATGTTCAGGAATATGTAGCAGCTTTTCCACTGTAGCCATCTCAAGTGTCGTTTGTGGCATACTAACCTGAAATAAAGATTAATTCGCAGTATGTAAGGCCAATAATAAGAAGTTAATGATAATACTTTAAAGCACACTGTGTTATTCATCATGGTGATGACAAAGCGATCAATGATGCTACAATAAATGCAAAATCGTGCTCCTACTTCAACAATATTGGGGCTGATGATGAGAAATAATATACTCCAAAATACTTATTTTCTGATAAGATATTGGAAACAAACACCATTAAATTGTTCTTCCCTGATCTGATGTCAGTTAAAATGGGGAGAAAAATATACCTGAGTTTCCAAGGCTTTTAGACAGTTATAACTATCGCCATCAATATTTTTAGCCCTCTTGCATGGTGGGGCAGAAAACACAATGGAATTTGTATGATCCCAGGAATCCATTCCAAAGCCAGCAGCAGCAAATGGATGTGCAGCATTTTGATGGTTACTGCTAGAGCTAACACCATCAACAAGATCCTCACTGACTTCAGATATCTGAGAAAGAGAATCTTGTCTTGTGAAGCTCAATTGAGACTTCAATCTTGACACTCCATGGCCACGATTAGCACCTTGAGAGCTATAATTTCTGGTGCCCCTTGTAACAGAAAAACCTGCAATGAGAGTGTTTAATTCACTTCAAGTGATCCATGGAAAAAAAAAAATCACATTCTATAACAAATCAAACGCATCACAAAGGTAATATGAATTTTAACCATGTTGGGGTAATACATCGGTAAATAAATTTTTGTTGCGAAATTCATCTTTAAATGAAATGAATACAATTTCAATTGTTCTAAAAAAAAATTATGCATTACTTTTATTAGTTTTCTTTTGTACTGTTCTTCCTTGTCATTCCACATGTTTATCATATCTATATAGAACAAATAATCTAGACTCTATCTAGTTGTAAACTAATTTTCAAAATAAACAAGTAAAACTTGCATTTAGATATAAATTTATTAAAATAGACAATAAAAGTTTTAAACTCCTAACTAAAGCATGTTTTTTTTCTTAACATATGTCCATTTAAGTAATTTTTTTAATTTATTAATTTTCCTAATCATAATTAAATGAATATGTAACAAGTTAAGTTTACAAACCTGAATATGAAATTTAAAAAGAATTAATATTATGAATAACTCTTTAATTATAATAAAATTTTTAATATAGTATATAAAATTTAAAATTCTCTAATGTGATACTCATTGTTAATGTGGTTAGCTCTAGACCTGACAATTCGTATAATTATATAATATAAAATATTAAAATTCACGTATTTGTATCGTATTTTACACGAAAATTATTACATGTCTTAATTCGTATGGATATGAAAATATGAAATATAATTTTTTTTATTTTGTTAAACTCATATATAATTATTATTATAATTTTAAACCATGTCACATTCGTATCTTATTTTCGTATCGTATTTTAAATTATTAAGTTTGATTAATTTAAATGATAACACGTAACGGATAAATAATACTTTAAATATCATATTAATTAATAAATTTATAATTCAAATATTATATTAAAACAATATTAAAATCAATTATGAAATTAAATATTTCACTATAAGAGATTTTGTGACGTTATCTCATTTAAAAACTTCATTAGGATGACTTTTCTGAAAGAGTTAAAAAAATATGAACAGGGCTAGCTTCGAGTCCCTCTTATCCCACTGGTATTGTATCCTAATGGGTTACCAAGATCATTTATCTTACTTTATTCCCACTTGTCCAACTGCAAATCATAAGATATTCACCACACAAAGCATATACTATTTTATGCATCTACATCAAATTTTATAGAGTAAAATAAAAGCATAATGTTGGATTCCAAAAATATCGGTGGAGTTATGTTAGACACGTGACACTTACCCTTTAATACCTCATCTGCCAGCAAGAACATGGTGGTTTGCATGGATTGGCTATCTATAACTTTGTCTAACCATTAATTTTAGAGAAATTATTTCATCCTATGAGAGCAAATGCTGAAAATTTTAAATTATTATTTTTAATAAATCTAAAATTAAAAAAAAATTTCAAGACGTATAACGATGTTACTTTTCTTAAAGTTTTATTTATTTTTATTATATTATTTACTTAGTAGATGTGCAAAAGGATTACAAACAATAAACTTTGAGATTGTATTTTGTAATGATGAAATTAATTGATTAAACAACCATTGACATATCATAAGATCATTGAATTTCTACATAGATTTTTTGCAACAAAACTTTTATAAAAAAAATTTGAATTTTTAAGAAATGAGAGAGAGTTTCAAGAATTATTTTTATATATTTTTAAAAAAATCAAAAAAGTTTTTTATAAATAGATAAGTATATTTTTCTATAGACATGACTATCTATTTTGAATAAACAAAAATTATCTGTTTTTTAACAGTTCAAATTGTTTATTTTAAACAGACTTATCTTTTTATTTTGAACATATTTAATTATTTATTTTTGTTTTTTCCTTTTCAATGTGGAATTATTTTTTATATATCATTTTGAAAATCTCTGATAAAAAACAATAGAGCTTTTAGACTTTTACAATTAGAGTTAGCATATTAGCACGTACCTTTTTATGTATATTAGAAATGAGTTTTCTTATATATTATTAATGTAATTTTTTAACTCGAGATTAAGAGAATATTAATATTTTATTTTTTAAAATTTTTAATAATTTTTAATATATGTGTCACCTTAATAATTTTGAATGTGAAATTTAAAATTTTTACTGAAAATGAATTAGGTAATTTTTAATTAAAAAATTAAAAAATTAATTAAAAAATACATATAAATCTTTTAACTCTATTTACAAAATTAAAAAATTTCACTAAGAACATATAAAAAACGAACTCTTAATTTTATTCTTCTTTTGTTTTTTCTACTCTTTTGCTGTGTCTAATCTCCGTTTTGTATCATTTTAAAAAAAAATTGTACATTTTTATGTCGTAAGAAACTTGAACGTGGTTAGATGAAGCTTTTGGAAAATTCATTTTTATTCATTAAAGGGCTTGCCACTATAACCTAACTTGGGTTGGAGGAATCTATCTGTCCCATATTTTTAAATCATAAATGGCAGGCTATGATATTTAAACAAAAAAAAAATCACTTTTTGTTACTAAAAAAGATTGGTTGAAACAAATTATGGAAATTTTAAACTAATGAAAGAATTAAATTCAAAAAGTTTAATATTACAAATAACTCTAAACTATAATGAAATATTTAATATGATATTTGAATTTTAAAAATTTTTAATTTTATACTTGAATTATAAATTTATTAATTAATATGAAATTTATTTTTAATATGATTAGTTTCAAATTATAATATATGACATACAAATAATTATCAAAGTATCATATTAATTAATATATTTATAATTCAAGTATTATATTAAAAATTCTTAAAATTTATATATTACATTAAATATTTTACTATAATTTATAAACAATTTGTAACATTATTCCAATACAAAACCTTATACTAAAATGCACATTTTTGCTTCAAATGTTATCGTGTTTTTTAACATTTAGCTTTTAATTGTACACGGCCTAAAGATGTGCCAAAAAGAAAATACACATTCATGAAGATAAAAGTTGATTTAAGGTAATTAAGATATTTAGATATTTTATTAATAAAAATTAAAAATAAAATTTTAATTTATAAGTGAAATTAAAAGAATATCATACCCAACTTTGGGTAAATGATCACTAAATATATTCATCAATAATAAATATGGATGATAAAATATGAAATTAAATTTAAATTTTTACAATTAAATTAATGTAATAAAAAACTTGAAATATTTTGTAAGATATCAAACAATATTACCTGATAGTGGAAGCTACATGAAATTTCATGGACATTCAAGATTATCCTTTGAAGGTTTATTTTGCAAATTAAACTTAATAGATGTGACCTTTTTTGTCAATGAAATAGTGGTCAACGCTAATGCGGTAAATTATTCGGGAAGAAAGCCGCCAATAAAAGGAATAAATTTAAGAAGTCGAAATTACCCTTCAGTGGATAATGATTTCTCAAATATAATAAGGATAAAACCGTCCTAGAATGAAAAAAAATGCATTACCGTTTTCGGTTGAGAGGTGTAGGAAACCAGCGGGAGAGCTACGTTGTCTGAGCAAAGAGGAAGAAGAAGGTGCAGGGTAAGATCCATGGGGAGGAGGAGCAGCAGATTTAGGCTCTTGTGGGTGGTTGGATGAGCTGACTTTACAAGTTGACTCCGATGTTAATGACGATGAGTGAGCGGAGAAGTAGTGGCTGACGAGGTTAGAACCAGCTCCTATAACGGAATTAACGGCGGTGGTAAGAAGGGAACCCGGGGCTGAGCCGTAACGGGTTAATCCTGTTTGGCCCACGGGTTGTTGAGACGAAGATGAAGGGTACATGGCTCTCTAGTCAGAAAAGGAAGAATTAGAAAGGAAAAGAGAGGGAAAAAAACATAAGCTGAAAAGAGAAAGAAATTGTCGAAGGTTTGTTCATAGCTCAGAGGAGGGATGCCTGCTTCATGGGGAATGTTATATGAGGTTTTGCTTCCATCACGCATTGGTGATTTTTTGTTACATCACCACAAATAGTAAATTATTATTTGTTTATAATTTTTGCTTTGTTTTATCTGAATTTGGCGTAATTCACGTGTTTTCTTCATTTTTTTTAATTACTTTTTATTCATTTTTAAGTTAGGTACAATTTTTTTAAAAATTCAATAATTTTAAATATGATACAATAATACGATATAATAATGATATATAAATAATAAAAAAATAATATGATGTAAAATTTTAATAAAATTTATATATAAATTAAATAAAATAAAAAAATATATTTCATACTTATTATGTTGATATAAATTTAATATGATAATTTTTTATTTTACGTGTTTGACTTGAAATGAACACAATATAAATAAGTGAATGGTTAAATTTACACACAAAAATATATATATTTTTTTACATTTTATTTAAAAAAGAACTATTGTAATTAACTCTATTAATATCATATGTTTAATATTACTATTCTCATTATTTATCAACATTATATTTAGTGAAACGGAAAGAAAATAGAGTACTCGGAAAAAATAAAAAAGCCAAAACCAAAGGAAAAAAGAAGAAAATTTATGTTTCTTTTCATTCTCTTCCACTTATGAAATGATTTAATCTTGAGTCGTATAATTAAGCAAATCTATATATTTTTTTCTTTTTATTAGGTAATATTAAATAATAAATTTCAGAATTATGAAGTATAAAACTTAATTTATTATTCTTGTTATATTAAGTAATATTAAATAAAAAAAATAACATGCTTTCTTCGTTTTTTTTTTTTAACTCTTTCCTCGAATTATTTTTGCTCCTTATCAATATATAGACATAAGAAAACATTATTTGAATGCTTCTTTAAGACCAATTTGCAAGGTTAATGTCCTTAGGTCTATGATGAAATTAGATGCTCCAATACCTTAACCCAAACCATTTAAAATCTTAATTCAAACTCTTTGCTATTAAGTAAAAGATGTTTCTTATGTACTTTATATTACTCTCAATGGAACATAATTTAAATAACCAAATATAAAACGGGTTAAAATCGAGGACTCAAGTTGATAATTTTTTTTTATATTTTTTTATTTTTATTGTAAATATCATATGCATTTTAATATGAAATTATAATTATAATTAATAAATAATTCTCTCTAACTATCTAAGTAAGTTTATCTTTTGTATGTCCAATTAGCCATAATTAAGTGGCACTTCCACTCTATATTAATAGGACTAAAAATTGGCAAAATTTTGCAAATTTTTTCATTAATTTTGTTTGAAAGTCATCAAATTAGTTTCAATTTATACAAAAATCATTAGCATATTTGAGATGTGTCGTTATTATGTTGTAGGCTTGAAGTTTCATAAAATTATAATTCAATCTCGAATAATTGTAATTATCTTTTTCTATTCCTTAAACTTCGATATCTCTTTGCATAAAAAAAATTTATGAAAATAATAGATTATAAAATTAAAATAAATTTGATTTCATTTATTTGAAAAAAATAATTATTTTTTATTTCATGAACAGAAAAAAAATCCAATTATAAGAACAAACAAAATATCTTTTGGGTGCTATAAATAAATTAAATTTATTAAAAATAAATTTTGTAACCAAGAAGTCAAACAAATAAACATGGGACCACGTATGGGGTTATACTCATACACTGAATCGCACCCAACCTTCGTTGTGGAAAGTTAACGGCTCTGATTGATTGATTAAATAAATATATCCCATTTTATTTTATTAGTAGTAGCCAGTGGACGACAGGTTAGCCTTATCTTACTCACGACAAAAATAAATACTTACTATAAATATAATGTCTTTGTTTGGAAAATTAAGGTTGCTATAAATGTCACGGTCCAATCAAAATTTAAGGGCATGTGGTAGCCAAAAAGAAAGCCGATTATTTTGTCGACTTTTAACTCCAATCAAAACCTCAGTGGATTTTTTTTTTTCAATTGTTATTGTCTTCCAAATTTTAAAGTAAAAATGTGTAAATGAAATATTAATATTCATAAATTATTTGAATTCGATTTGAATAAAATTTGAATTTGGTTTAATTATTATTAAGTCGAGTTTGAACTTGAATAGTTTCACTCATTAATTGAGTCGAATTTCAAATATTTTTATATTCGATCAGAGTAGTTCACGAGTTTAATTAAATTTTTATATTTAAATATATTTTTATTATTTTAATTAATAAAATATCTCAAATTTGAACTCAAACTCAAACACAAATAATCAAATTTTTATCAAATATAAAAATCAAGCTTATTTTTACATATTAATTAAGCCTAATCAAACATGTTCGAATAGCTCAATTTTTATCTCGTATCAAGTTCGAACTAAAAAATAAAAACTCGATTGAATTTGAATCGAGTATTGAGTCTTGAATTTCGAATCGAACTCGAACTTAATGTTATATCGACTCGCACTCGATCAATTACACTCTTAATGTTCTCCATTGATAAAAAACCTTTTAGTGTGATTTTGAATTCCATCCCATCAATATGTATGATTGAATTTATTTTATTATTAATTAAATTCAAATATTATTTTTAATAAAATTTATTTAATATAAAATTTTTTATAATTTTTTAAATTACAATTACAATAATTTTTTCTTCAATGATAATTATAATAACTTTTATTATTAATTTTAATCTTTCTTCATTTAAATGAATTTTTAATTATATTATTTTTTATTTTTGGAAATAGATATACAACAATTAAATGATTTTTTATTAAAAGTGTTTTATTTTTTTAAAAATAAATTTTATATATTAAAATATTAAAAAATATTTTTTATTAATATTTTAAAATAAAAATTAAATAATAATACTTTTATTAATAAAATAATAATTTTAAATCGAACTCCAACTAAAACATTATGTTCAGCGTTGACTCAGGCTATGTCATTTGTGGTATAAGTAAAGTTTGGAATCCTGAATTAACATATGCGGTAAATTTAACGTTTAATACGTTCATATATGTCAAGCTCCAACACTTTGATTAGAATTTTCCTGTGTCTTGTGCCTGCAGCCCTAGACAGCCAGTTTAATGCGACGGCTCATGTCAAGCTTGTCCACTGGACCTTAGTTAAGGCATATGCCCCTCGGTCCGGAGCTTGACAGGCAGCCTTGTAAGCCCAGTGTGCTTGAAAGTCTCAACCAAACATGGACTATTATTGTATTAAACATGCTTGCATTGCTTATTTCACATTTTTATTTTTACATTTAAAATGATCATAAATTTAAGAGAGTTTAAATTTATCATAGAAGTAAGGGTAAGAAGAAAAAATTGAAAAAATAAAAAATTAATTTAAAATTATAATATTCGATTCGGTTTTGATAGATTTTTTATTTGATTTATATTAAATTTAAACATTAAATATATATATATATATTAGATTTTGATCAAAAAGTTAAAAATTAAAAAAAAACAAACCAAATTATATTTTTATTAGCTTTTATATTTATATTTAAAATTTTTGTAAAATAATAATAATTTATTATATCTAAAACTATTTAAATATATAAAAAATTTATATTTAAATAATATATAAAAATAAAAATAAAAATAATTGATGAATCAAACCAAATTGGACAAATTCGGTTCGGATCGAATCAGATCATATAAAAAATTAATTCAAATTTAAATTAAATTTTATAATTTTATAATATTATATATTATCCAAAAAAATGAAATCTAGTGATCTAATTTGAATTATTATCACATTTACATAAAGTCTCTTATATCTTGTAAACATAATTAATGTTTTAAGTTTGTGTAACTTAATTTCTATCCTAAAATTTATTATTTCTATGCAGATAAAATATGCATCAACCTTTGGATATTTCCAATAATATTAAGGGTATTTTGAGTTTTTTTTATATATAATTTGATCGTCCTAATTATGCTTATATTTAAAGGATTACCAGTTTTATATCAACTATAAAATTATAGTTAAGGATGTAAATGATACATTAGTATTTGTAAACTATTCAGATTCGACTCGAATAAAATTTGAATTTGACTCGATTATTATCGAGTCAAGCTTGAGTTTGAATAGTTTGATTTATCAATCGAGCTAAGTTCGAATATTTTTATACCCAACTCGATTAGCTCACGAGTCTAATCGAATTTTTATATTTTAATTATTTTAATTGATAAAATATCTTGAATTTAAGTTCGAATTAAAGCACAAATAATTGAGTTTTTGTCAAATATAAGAATCGAGTTTATTTTTACATAACTGAGCTTAATCAAACGAGCTCGAATAGTTCGATTTCTATTTTGAATTAAGCTCAAATTAAAAAAATAAAATTCGATCGAGTTCGAGTCAAGTTTTGAACATCGAATTTGGAGTCAAGCTTTGAACATCGAATTTGGAGTCAAGCTTGAACTCGAACTTAAAACTGTATCGACTCGAACTTAATTGATTACACCTTTAATTGTAATAACTCTTGTATTGAGAGTCAATTACTATAAATCTCGTGTGTTTAATTTTTTTGAATTTATTTTATTATTGTTTTCTGAAAAATAGGATTTTATTCCTAACATATTACCTTAAATTTAGTAGGTTTGTAATGCTGAAACTATGTTTGATGGCCAGGCAGCCCCTTTTCCTATAAAACCTTCTCTTAATTGGCTTGGTGTTGATTATGATTGGCAAAAAATTTGATTGAAAGCAAACTTATCATAATGGCAAATTTGGTTATTATGTCAAATTTAAAGAATTCAATCAAACTGCAATGCAAGTCTATACAATTAAAAGAAGTCTATACGTTTGATTGCTGAAGAGTAGAAGCATAGAAGGTGAAACATGTCACCTGGTGATTAAATGCAATGCAGCCTGAAAACTTTACAGCTTAACAGATCTGTATTTATGCCTTTGACTCTACTTTAGTACTTTGGGGTCACCACACGAGTGCTTCGCTGCTAGCTAATTCCAAGCACAACGGAAACTGAAACAACCCTTTGTAAATGTCAGCCACTCGATATTGATTTTTTTTAATGAAAATCCGAAGGCAAATATGTTGCTCCAACCTTAAGTTAGGGTTTAGATATGAAGTTTCTTGATTTTATCTTTTATCTTGAAAGGTTGACTTATCACTCGAACAAATATTATTTATTAAAAGTGATTGCATTAATAAATTAAGTTAAATACGAAACTCGTTACATTCTTGATGATAGGACTTAATATTTGGGGAGACTTTCATTCTACAAATTTAATGCTTCTTACCCCAGAGGCCCCCAAGGGCCAACACCAAACAAAATGAGAATATATAACAAAGTCAACTACATGGAAAACACTTTTGCCTAGATTATATTTACTGTTTTTGAATACATCCATGAAACTTAACATTATACTAATATTACCAGTTCTGGCAAAGGGTTTTAAAATTTATGCCTTAAAGCCTCCCCTAACATGATTGATCTATTTTATTAGTTCAAGAGGCTTAAGGTATCCAGAGACTTGATGGCTGAAACTTTTGGTGGTTGGGCTTGTATTGTAGGAAGAGAGTGGACATACTTGCAGTTGGGGCAAGCAGGAGAAGATTTGGAGAGAATGACAAGGAGATGGCAATTCAAGCATGCCAAAGCCACCATGTTAGTGCCTGAAGAATGTTGCTTGTTACAGTCTTCAAATGAGGTAGAACTGCTGCACTGTTTGGAGCAATTCGAATGCGGCGAGATGTTGAGTTCAAGGTCTAGCTTCTGATCTTTAGGCCAGTTCCATGTCTTTTTCAATGTTTTCCTGTTCATGTAGTACATTCTACCTGACTGCAGACACCCAAACACCTAGATTAAGGATCATATAATATTGACATAAACATATATGTATATGCATGCGCGTGCATGTGATAAATTAAAACATTTAAGACAAATAATTGAACCCATTAACTATATCTTAAACAAGGATTATAATAGAAGTCTGAATCAAACAGTATCTAAGCATTCACCATAGAAAGAGTTGGAAGAGGAATCAATTAATTTAAAAGAGATCAGAAAGATACTTCAAGATCAAGGCATTGTTCCCAGTCTAGCGGTAGCGGGTCTTTAACTTGAAGATCAACAATGGTTTGGATTTGTGATCCATCATTGAACAAGTGATCTGGGAAAAGCTTCCTCCTCTTGGAAGGAAAGTTGAAATCAGCCTGATCAGATGATGAACTAATATTGCAGCTTTTGTCAGCAGCAACACATTGGTTTGAAGCTAAAGAGAGCTCTGTAAGTTCCATAATATCCTTGAAAAACTAGCAACAATAACTCCTTCAAATCCTTTTCTTCTCCTTGAAGAACAAGGAGAGAAAAGAAGAGAAGTACAAGGGAGGAAATTGAACTTTGGGATATGATCAAGCAGAGAAAAATGGTAGTGAAATTGGATTGCAGAAGCAGTCATGCAATGAGAGTGTTTCCACTTAAGAGGGTTCTTAAATTGGGTTCATCAAACCCCATTAAAAGGAGGACAGACCAAGCATTAAAAGTACTTTAATGCTCCCAAAACTTGCTCTCTTCTTACATATATATAACATTTAAAATGAACTGCACCTCCCATTTAAATTGTGGAAAGTTCTTCATAAATTCTCTGCTCCATCCTTTCTTGAACTTAAATTTTCATGACTTCAGGGGATTCATAATCTGCGAAAATTGATATATATATATATATATATATATACACATACATACATACATACATACATACACACACACAAAAGAAATAGTAGCACTCCTTGTAACAGCAGGACAGGATAGCTAGCTTGATGGTGCCAAGAAAGAAATTAAACTGTTTCGAATCCCAAAACCTACAATCCCATCTCATATTTTTGGGTTGCGGCATTTTTTGTAAAAAAAAAAAAAAATGTTTCTCATATGAGATTAGATAACCTGGAAGCAATTCACCTATATTTTTCCTGAGCCCCTTTCAAACTTCAAACCAACAATTTCATCTTGGGCCTCAGTTAATTGGTTCTTCAATTCTAAACCTGTTGCGTCAGCTTGGAATATGACACTAGTACATGAAGAGTTTCACTTTAGAGTTTAGAGTCTTCTAAGAGCATTAATTAGGATTTTTATTTAAAAAAATTTCACAATTTAATATATTCTAATTACTAATTATTATATGCATTTAATAACATCAAAAACTATAAATAATACATAACAAGCACTCTTAAAACACTTGATATAAATTCGACAATTTATCTGTCTGTATTTTATTTATTTTGTGTTAAATATATATAAAATATAAAAATTATTGTATTTTAATTCATGTAAACACGTCAAATATAATATAAAAATTTTGTTAATTTTAAACTGTGATTTTTTTTTATTTTGTCTAAAATTAACCTATAAAATAATATTTTTCAGGTCTCAATACATTAGAAATCATCGAATCAATAAAACACAAAAATACTAATATAACACCTTAACCATTATCCTTCAAATCGCAAAATTCATAAATTTAGGTCAATATTACACATGATTTGGCAGCTATTCTGACCAAAAATCGACTACATAAAGAGGTAAGATAATAAGGGCATGGATTTGGGGACCACAGAAATGTAGATGAAATTGGTTGAACAACTTATTACTGAGAAATGAAGCAAATTTCTGCTTGCTGGTGGACGCATTCATGACATTGATCCTAACATCTAATTTTTGCAGTAAATGAGGAAGCAGAAGACTGGCTCGACCTGCAATTGTGCACACAAGAAGGGATTATCGTACGTACAATTTTGGGTTTCAATTACTTTGCCATGCATTTTCGTCTGACATTTGTAGGTGTCCCATTTAAGCTACATCAATTCAACTTCAAAGCTCAAAAGATTCACCCTTCAAAGATCAATCTGATATCCCATTCATCTTTATTAACGTACTTTTTAGTGTGTGTTTTTTCTTAACATGATGGCATTTAAGGTTTCATTAAATTATTCAAGTTCGGTCTAACAACAATAATATTTCTTCCAAAACATTATTTTTGAGATTTGAATCTTTTATTTTAATCATAAACTTTTTTTATATATAAAATAATTAATTAAAATCATTAATTCGTAAATCTAACTTAGAATATCATCGATCGATTTTCCAAAATTCTTTTTATTATTTAAATTTAACTTTTTCTATTAACCACTATAAATATAACACTAATAACTTGATGACAGAAAAAAATAGATTATACGTTAAAATTTGAATCGATGTCATCTTTTACATTCGAGTACATGAATTAATTTTGTTAAACCCTAAGTTTCTAGTATATATTATATATATGCTCTCAGTGTTTGATTCTTGAACTACATAAGCAAGCTTATATATTGGGATTAATTGACTGCAACAACTGATCAAATTTCTTTTGAGTTATGCAAGCACACATTAAATGTTGGAGATAGGTGAAGATCATGTAAAAGAAAATTAAGAGAGCTTTTGATAAGCCAAAGCAGTGTTGGAAGGAGGCAGGCATAAATGAGGGGAGCCTTGAGAGCTTTACCAGTGCCAACAAACAATAATAAATAGGCAGCTCCTCCTTCACTCGGGTTGTTGTTGGGGCTTGAACCCCCATTTATTGTTTAACTTTTAAATATTTTTATTAATTTTCTCTCTACCATACCGACACCAATTCTTGGTTCAGGTATTCAATAAAGATTTATGACCTGACCTCGTATTTGTGGCCCTTCCCTTCTGCTTCCCTATCTGCCAATCTCCATCTAACATAATGGTTCTCAATCTATATACGATAAATTTCATTAAAGATCACTTAATTTATATCTAAATTTCATCTGAATCATTAAACTTTAATTTGTCTCATTCAAATCACTAAAGTTATATTAAATATATCAAATTGATCACTTTAAAAGATTACATCCAAATTTGGAGTTCTTATAGGGAAAGGCATAAATTGAATATAAATTTCTGAATAAATATACGTTTTATTGCTTATGGAGCAATTTTACTAATTATCGTAAGAAACATATTACAAAAGATTTTATTTATTAAATTCATATTTTAAACATAATTATACGAATCAATGAAATTATATTTTAAATTTATTTTATTTTTATTTTAGTACATATAACCCATAATAATAATAATAATAATAATAATAATAATAATAATAATAATAATAATAATAATAATCCTCTAAGATTACAATAAAAATCATGTTGTATTTTGATGGGAAATTATAAGGTTTAGATTCATTCATGTTAACCTGGTTCCTTACTGGCACTGCCTGTATAAACTCAACTTTTTGTGTCAATTTTGCAAACTCAAAAAGCAAAAAGCTAAGACAATAACAAAAGGATAAAAGAGAAAGAAAAGCAAATTAGGAATATAATAAAATTAATTTATGATTGGTTTCCTTAGTTATGACAAAATTATGCATTAATTTTGAAAAATAAGTTAAATTGATGTTTGTGAAAGATTCAAAATGCCCCATAAATAAAAAAAATTACCCAAACAAATTTTTTTAAAAAATAATAATAAAAATTTCCTTTTTTAGATTGATATGGACAGACAAAAAAAATCATATAACAAAGAAAAAGGAAGAACAGAATAAGAAGAAAGTAGTTCAAGATAAAAGAAAGGAAATATAAAACTAAACCCAGAAATAATAAAGACTGATCAATTGAAAATCAATAGAAGAAAAGTTTTCCCGTTAACTGTTAGCCAAGGCATCCGAATCTAATCGCTACTTTTGATTTGACCACCTTGAAACGGTGCGTTTTATGAATACAGTACTTTGCCGGCTTTGGCTTCTAATACTATCACCGCAAATTGGACTAGTAATTATTAGTCAAGAGCCTCGGTTGAGCCCAGATGTCTCCAATGCTAAACCCTAGCCCAGGCCCATTTTATATAATATTCTTTTATAAATTGTGTACTATTTGGAAAATTAGTTTATTATTTGGAATATGTTGAATTTTTAAATTTTAAAAAAAAAATTGGAAAAAAATTGAAATAAATGTATTTTGAAGGGAATGTTGATTTTTTAAATTTATTAATCTAATTTTAATTTTTTTTCTTTACATTTACTTGATTGAAAAAATAATTATGCACATAAACTCTTTAAAATTTATTATCTCTAAGTTTTAGCACTGACAACATATCAAGTGATTGAAACGTTAGCTGGCACAATGATTAATTCAACTTTCATTATCAAAAAGACAAAAAAAATCAAAATAATATTTTCTGTATCCAAAAATCGAGCAAAGTGCATATGAAACCATGCCTATGACCATGACTGCTGCCATAATCAACATCTTGTGCACTAAAAATCAAGCAAAAGTTCGCATTTTTCTATGGCTAGTCAAGACATGATTGGCCCACAAGCTCGGGTTATGGGGAAATCCTGCTCCATTGTTGCCTACTTGATAGCTGCCTTTGTAAAAAATTTCTTTTGGTTTCCAATTATCTTATTTTTAATTTAAATTTGTCATTATATTATGGTTAATATTAAATTGTTACTGTACATGAATTCTATTAAATTTTATTATTTTTGGATAAAAATAATAAAATACAAATATTTTATAAAATATTCTATTAAAGCAAATGCAGTAAATTTTTATAAATTTTGTTACTTTTTATCTAAGAATCGAAAGTATAGTGATAAAAATAATGAAATTAAGGATAATGACAAAATTTTAATATTAAATCAATAAATTTAATTTCAAATGTGCAAAAGTGCTTAGAATGATATTTTATTATGATGATTGTCTAACTTAACAGATTTAGGTATAAGAGCAAAAGTTACGTTCATATTTCAAGAAAATAGATAAAATGTTTTAATTTTAATTAGAATAAAAAAATTATTGACTATATGATCATTGGCATTATATTCTAATAAATTAATTTTATGAAAAGAGAATAATGATCACATGACACAAACAATCTTCCCTTCTTATGAATCAAATATCAACTGTTTCACCAATGTCTATTAGTATGAGTGATTAAAAAGTTTAATTTCTTTTAAATAAAATTTAGATTTTGAGTTTTATAAATAAAAAAAATAAGTATCGAGATAATTTATCTTTTTTATAGGATTCAATCCTATTCAAATTTAAATTTTTGAAATTTAAAATGATTATTAGACGCCGAAAATCTCAAATTAATATATATATATATATCAACCAATATATATATATCAACTATTCCATATTTCAGAGCTTCCATAAAATTAGTAGCCTTTCCCAGATCCTGCAAAGCCCAGATTCTAACTATATCAGAAGCACACTCCCTAACAATGTGAGGAATTGACTCTACAATGTTGGGGGCAGTAAATGTTGACCAAGTTGTACTCCATCTTTAATATATAGAATAAATTAGATCATTTAATTGGAGGATAACCACACTTATTCCCTACTCAAATTGAACGATAGCTTCAAATTCAAATGAAGGATACCGTTAAACCTAGGAAAAGTAAAAGAAAATTTGTCATGCATATGGGCATATGGGCATCTGGACTGAAATTTTTTAAGCTCGATGTCACATCTTTTTTTTTTCGGTACTTGAAATTATAAAAAATTTAATATTAATTATTAAAATTAAAAGTTCAAAACTTTTAATAAATTATAATAAAAAATTATTAATACATATCTGATTCATTTTTAAAATTTAAAAATTTTATTCTCAATATGAAAAAATTTTGAAATACGAATTCGATCATCAATAATCACTACCGACATTTCATCACAAAGGAAAATAAGATGAGAACATGTTATGTCTTAGATAACAACAAATCTTAGCATTTCTTATTTAGATTCCATGTGACATAAGATGATGAGTCAATTTATTTATATTACACTTGGATTTTCTTAGGCAGGATGACAGGCTTACTTGATCTTGAGTTTTCCATTAATGATTGGTTTGCAAAATGCCAAATGCATAGGTCCAGTCCAGCAGGCTGATGCCAAGGAACTGAACTTTTTCTGGTTTAAAAACTGTTTGGTTCATTCTATTTGGTTAAGAACTCCAATTTTGACTGGTTTAATATATTTTATTTACTAGGAAAAAGCCATTTAGAAACAGTTTTTTTTTTTTAATTAAAATGCCTTATATGCTTTAACTAGCTAAGTTGCCAGCTAGTAGAATTTGAACAAAAAGAAGAAAACAATTTGAGTAACAGATACCAAAAAAATTCGGCTTAAAATTTTAATTTAATAAAATTAAAAAAATATTTTATATTTTTCGATAATAATATTATGTAAATATAAAAAATTATCAATATTTTATATGATATGAATACATAAATTATTAAATTTATATAATCTTCAAAATTTTGATTAGCATAGCTAATACTCAATTGGTAATTCATTCATGTTTAAAATAGAAAAAAAAAGTGTCTCTTATCATTAACGTGAAACTCCAACGAGTTTAATTTATATATAAAAGGTTAGTTTAGCTTAAATTACAATTTTAACTTTTGCAAAATTCATAAAATGAAAATTAAGCCAAAGCTTTTGGGTGCAGAGAGGGGTACCTTAAAAATTATTATTTGGAAACTTTGATAAATTGTTAGTTGAAAAATGCAAAGGAAGTGAGGTCCCAGTGGAGCCAACTGCTGGTGAAGGATTCATGTAATTTACTCATATTATTGTTTTTGGCATATGGCTTTTTGCTTTTAGGACTTATTTTTTAAGGTCACAATCGTACCTTTTGCCTAATGTTTAGTTCAAAGCCAAAAACGAAATATTGGAAGTTTCATAGTCATGGCTGGGGGCTAACTTGATGAAGTGGCAGCTCTTCTTATTGTCAATGAAGCTAATGCTTGTAAGGATGCCTTGGAAGGTATCCTAGGATATTCCTAGGTTAATTTGTTCAAATATTTTTTAAAATTGATTTGATTTCTTCAGAATTTTTTGTTTAACATAAGAAATCACAATTTAAAAATAAAAAAAATTAAAGATGCTAAAATTTGAACTGCAAATTTACGAAATGTTATTTTTTAAATATAATTGTATTAATTAATTAAATTTTAAAATTGTATTTTTTTAAAAAATTTTATTTTTATAATACTTTTTATAAAAATCAAATTGACAGAAATACAAACCTTTGAAGATTTTCTTCCATTATAATAAGAAAATCCATTATAAGAAACTCAAGCACCGGACCTTGCAATATCAAGAAGATAATATTCTTGCAATCTAGATGAAAAGGTTTCACATTCAAATCAAAGTTAAATTTAAAATTAAATTAGTTGTACCAAAATATGCTTGAGATCACATTGTCACTCCTTAATGCATTAATAATTTATTGATAAATATCATGATTCAATTTCTGATAAATTTAAATATCCAAAAAATAATTTTATCGATAAATAATGTGTCAAGAAGAGTGTTATTTCATTAATTTGTGTTGACATTTATATGCTCATCATATAGTACTAAATAAATAAAAAATAAATTTGAAGGAATATGGGAAAATTAAACTAAGTTTTTTTTTTTTATAAAAATTTGGAAAAAGTACAAATGTTTGAATATATTATGAAATTAAATCCAAAAACAAAAAGGGAAATCTATATTCTTTAGAAATGGTTGTAAATTTAATTAATTCTATTAATTTGGAATTTAATAGTAAAAATATTTCTTTTAATTGAAAAACAATAGCTAAATTTGTCATGAACGAAAACATGCAAGAGCAAATCTGACAATGGCAAATGACAAAGGCGTGAAGAACATTTTTTTTCTCCATGAGTTTTTAATAATTTCGAAAGAGACCAGCTAAATTTTTTAAAGCGAATTTGACAAATCATAAATCCAAAACAAATAATTAATAATTAGGCTTAACCTGCTAAACAGCTATTACTGACGAATAATACGAAACAAGGAAAGTGATATCAACTTAATTTTAGTTTTAATATATATTTTTTTAAAACAAGATGGATAACCTTGGTTAAAGCCTTTAACTTCGTTGGACCGTCATTTTCATTGTTTTCGACTTTAGGTTGGTGGCATAATCTTCAATTTCAGGTAAAAAAAAGGCATTATCCCTTCTTTTTCTTTATTTTTTATTTTTTTTGCAAAAAAATCACAATTTAATGATAATAGTGAAATCGTCGGTATTGAAATTTAAATTTGAATTCTAAATCTATTGATTTTTAAAAATGATTATATAAATTAATTGAATTAATTTTAATTTTTTTATTTGAAACTTAATGTTGCCTAGGTATTATTTGAAAATTAATGTTGATGGGTAATCAATTTTTATCTAATAAAAACTTATTTAATAAAAATAAATGTTTAAAAACTTAATTCGTTGCAATAAAACAATAAAAATATAAATAATTATTAAATTTTTGATCAAATGATTTTTTGACCTCTTAGTCAAAATTCTGAAATTGTGCACCTAATAAGCTAGCCAAAATAAACCTATTCTCAAATTTAAAATTTGAAAGAAGCCTCTAATTCTAATCTAATTTGGTTGTTATTATCAACAAAAAAAAAATCCAAATTTGTTTTATTGCTTGATGACTTGTTTAACCAAGTCAATTTTTTTTTATTGATCATGTATAATCCATGTTGAACATATAAATTAATATTACAAGCTTTGTCGGTGAAGTAATTAAACAAAAAATTGAAGGGACGAAACCCCCCGCCCCCACATTGTACGTTGGAATTAATTATATAAATAAACTAAAATAACTGAAATAAAAATAAAAAACAAATAAAAAATAAATCAACCAACAAAACTTTTATTATATGGCTTACTATTTTATTGCCGACAAAAGCATAACAAATAAGGACTATTAGTCGATCAATGAAATGGATCAATAATCATTAATGAAAAGTGTTTCAAAATTTTTTATGATAAATATTGATGGATTTTTCTTTGGTTTTTACTGGGAAAAATTTCTTATCATCAGCACGTTATGGGAAAACCATATGATTATTATTATTTTCTTATCATATGATTTCAAAATCAAATTAATGAATTAATAACTTTCTCAAATCTCTTCTTAAATATTGTTTGTGGATCGTGTAAATAACAATATGTATATAATTTGGGATTTAAATGGCACTATTTTTTATACATGCTTCTTTGTATTCGATCTATATTACATAAAATAATTTTTGATAAAAAAATCATTTTAAGATCATAGCATTTCACAAACTTTAATAAAAATTTATATTAAATTTATAAATCGTTTACTAATTATTGACAAGAAATTAAACTTTAACATTATAAATTAAGTATTCAATTTTTACGAACTCAATTAATTTTATTGGCTAACTAAAAGAATTTTGATGTAACAGAATTTAATTTTCTTTGAATAAATAATTGAAATCATTTGCTTATAAAAAAAATAAAAAATGTGATGTTATGAATCGAAATTAAGAGACAATTATTAATCAAAAGCAAAATCGTGTGTGGAGGCAATGCTAATGGATTCGATGCAGATATGTTGATCCATTTCGGGCCACTAATATTAATTGAGGAAGCAATCAACCAGGTATGGTCATATCTTTGTAAAGCACTGTAAATGTATATATCATGAAAAACCATAATGTAATAAAAACCCATAATTGCTTAAAACAAGATGAACAGAAGATGACTAGAAACTGATGATGATCTAAAAATCTTTGATATGTATTTGCAGAAAAGGAAAGAACAGGGCAAAAGGACCAGAAAATGCAACGTGAATATGACTTGAGCATTTAGCTAAAGCTGTGCCAACTGAATCGATCTGGATTTGTGTATAATGACCACGTTGCTTAGAAAAATTAGGGTTAAATTAGGGTTATTAATTAATTACTCTGACAGAGCATTCATTGTTATGATATTGACCAATCTGACAGCTAATTTATGACAAATAAATGAGGCCTGCATGTTTTCAAAAGATATAGAAATATATTTCTTTTATGATTTTGTCTCAAAATCTAAGAAATTGATCAACATTTTATGCTTTCAAAATTGCATTTTGAATGGTCAAAACACTTATATAAATAACACTAACACCAAAAAAATTTATTGGGATTGAAGTAATTTGAACAGATTTTGAGGGGGTGGTCCAAAAAGTGTTAGTAATTTTTTTTGTTTAATTTCTTAATCTATTTTTAATCTTTCATATTTTATATTTATATAATTAAAAAATATTATGTGTATAAATTTATTTAAATTCATAATTTTTAAACATCAACAAAAATTTTATCTCAATTAATTTAAATATCAATCTAAAAAAGTAATTAATTGACTTTTAGGACAACCATGCTCTAAAAATCTTGAATTATTATTTCTTGCATGAAAAAGAAATTCAACTTTAAATAAGTATTAGTGTCATTTTATATAAAAAAAAAGAGTTGCTTGGATAAAAAAATTTAAATTCGAAGTTTATTAAATATTATTTTTTGAAATGATCAAATAAATTAATTTAATTAAAATTTATATTTATATTAAATTTTCGGTTTTAACATTTTTTTTCTCTTTTGATGGAAGCTGGAATTTCGTGAAAATGCTGCAGGGCCACATGATTGAATTTCACGTGGCATTGCTTCATAATTGAGAAAGCACATGGAATAAGAGAAAAATAAAGAAAAACACTTCAATAAATTAAAAATTGAAGCCTTCCAATTGAATGGAAGGTGGCTACTGGCTATAAACGTGCATTTGTTTGCCATAAACGTGCAATTTTGAAGAACAAAAAAATCCCAATGAGAAATAGCACCGAAACCAGAAAAAATACCTAAAATAATAACATAACAGGTGGCCTGAATTATATCTCTTTGGAATTTTTTTTTCTTCCATAATTTTTTTTCTTTAATTGGTCATTCGAAAAAGTATTTAATTTCTCAAAAAAATTTATGTAAATTTGAACTGCCTGTCTCGTCTGACTTTGATCTTTGTTAACAGAAGCTTTGGTCACTTTCTCGACTGCAATGTGAAAAATTAGAATTCCTGGAAAGGTTAAAAACTGGAAAGGGTAATATTGAAAGAGTTTTGAATTATTTTATGCATATCAAATTTGATAATTTAAAATATAATATAAAAAATAATTTAAAAATGATACATTTAAAATTTAATAAAAATAAATAAAAATTTTATAATTTTTTATCGATATAAATTATAATACATAATTTTTAATAAAATATCGTATTAAATCGGAATTGTTCATAAAAAGATTCTGCAACTGGGAAATTAAAGAGATTAGTTCTGGGCTGATCATGCATGAAGAGGTGGGGGAATCCTGAAATCCTGATGATCTAAAGCAGTTTTAGATTAAAAAAATTGGGGAAGCCAGCTAGAGAAAACCCCATTTGCTGCATTAATCTAATAAAAAATAATTTGATTTGGTCCATTCTGACAGCTCTTCATCGACCACCATTTTTACTATATATACTATCATTTCATGCAAGGTTTTATCTCAGCAGAAACCAATCCCCCCTCTTCCTCTCCACATTCCTCCCCTTCCAAACAGAGAAAACGCTAAGAAAGTCTAAGCACATTGGCAGAGTTTGGTGTTCTTCAGTGATCATCCATGATGGTTCGGCGGGGGGTCGGTGTTGGCCCCAAATGTTAATGGCCTTGGCCATTGTTGTTGTTGCAAGCAATGTAGGTTCAGTGTCTGCAGATGCTTATCCATACTCTTCACCTCCTCCACCTTATGAGTACAAGTCACCTCCACCACCGTCTCCTTCTCCACCACCACCTTATGAGTACAAGTCACCTCCACCACCCTCGCCTTCTCCACCACCACCTTATGAGTACAAGTCCCCACCACCACCACCAAAACAAGAAGAGAGCCCTCCATACTACTATAAATCTCCACCACCTCCATCTCCATCACCACCTCCTCCATACTATTACAAGTCTCCACCACCTCCTTCACCATCACCCCCACCTCCATACTACTACAAGTCTCCACCACCTCCATCCCCATCTCCACCTCCTCCGTATTACTACAAGTCTCCACCACCTCCATCTCCATCCCCACCTCCTCCATACTACTACAAGTCTCCTCCACCTCCATCTCCATCACCACCTCCTCCTTACTACTATAAATCCCCACCACCTCCTTCACCATCGCCACCACATCCATACTACTACAAGTCCCCACCACCTCCATCTCCATCACCACCTCATCCATACTATTACAAATCTCCACCACCTCCATCACCCTCACCACCTCCTCCTTACTACTATAAATCCCCACCACCTCCTTCACCATCGCCACCACATCCATACTACTACAAGTCCCCACCACCTCCATCTCCATCACCACCTCATCCATACTATTACAAATCTCCACCACCTCCATCACCCTCACCACCGCCACCTTATTACTACAAATCCCCACCACCTCCAGTAAAGTCTCCTCCACCACCATATTATTATAAGTCTCCCCCACCACCTTCACCATCTCCTCCACGACCTTACTATTACAAGTCTCCACCACCTCCTCCACATCACATTTCACCACCATACTACTACAAATCGCCACCACCACCATCTAAATCTCCTTACTACTACAAATCTCCCCCACCACCAACTCCTTATTACCCTGCCCCTCACCCCCACCACCATCCACTCATAGTCAAGGTAGTTGGTAGAGTTTACTGCTACAGATGCTATGACTGGAGTTATCCAAAGAAGTCACACGACAGGAAACACCTCGAAGGTACAATTTTCTCATACCTTCTGATTCATTAGTATCAAATTTTAATGCATTGTTAATTGATCTATTTTATATTTGCATTTTTTATTAGCCTTTTTTTGTTTGTTACTTTCAATATTTTTTGAACTTTGTCATATGCTCTTGAAGTTTACGTAAGATCTCTTTGAACAACAATTAGATGCTACAAAATTTGGTTGATTTTTAACAACAATTTGATGCTAAGATGATTTTTGCCTTATATTATTGCACATGGAGCAGGTGCTGTTGTGGAAGTGACTTGCAAGGTTGGAGAAAAGGAGATCAATGCCTATGGAAAAACGAAAAACAATGGCAAATTCAGCATCAGAGTTGAAGGATTTGACTATGCTAAGTATGGAGCCGAGGCATGCAAGGCCAAGCTCTCCGCCCCACCCAAGGACTCACCATGCAACATTGCCACTAGTCTAAACTGGGGCGACAAGGGTGCTAAGCTCGAGGTGAAGTCAAAGGACGAGTATGAGGTTGTGCTCAAGGCTGAGCCATTTGCTTATGCTCCAAAGACTCCTTACAAGGAGTGTGAAAAGCCAAAACCCAAGCCGCCATCTCCTTACCACTATAATTCTCCACCACCACCCACACACCCTTACATCTACAAATCCCCACCTCCTCCATCTCCTCCATCACCTACATATGTATACAAGTCACCACCACCTCCATCTGATCCATACAAGCCACCACCATACTACTACAAGTCCCCACCACCACCACCTCCGACTTACATCTACAAATCACCACCACCACCAACCCCCACCTATATTTACAAGTCACCACCGCCTCCACCATACTACTATAAATCCCCACCACCACCAGTCCATTCTCCACCACTACCATACTATTACAAATCCCCACCACCACCATACTACTACAAATCGCCACCACCTCCTTCACCATCTCCACCACCACCATATTACTACAAGTCCCCACCACCACCAGTCCACTCTCCACCCCCACCATACTATTACAAGTCTCCACCGCCACCAGTCTATTCCCCTCCACCACCATACTACTACAAATCACCACCACCTCCTTCACCATCTCCACCACCACCATATTATTACAAGTCCCCACCACCACCAGTCCATTCCCCTCCACCACCATATTATTACAAATCACCACCACCTCCAGTAGAAGCTCCAGCACCAACCTACCACTACAACTCTCCTCCACCACCATCACCGTCCCCTCCTCCTCCCTACTACTACCAATCTCCACCACCTCCATCTCCATCACCACCACCACCATACTACTACAAATCTCCCCCTCCCCCATCACCTTCTCCCCCACCACCGTATTACTACAAGTCCCCACCTCCTCCATCCCCCTCACCCCCTCCCCCATATTACTACCATTCACCTCCCCCACCAGTGAAGTCACCACCACCTCCACCTCCAGTCTACATATACGCTTCACCTCCACCACCAACTGTCTACTAGGTCCAAAAAAATCAACCACAAAATTACAGTGTTCATGTAAGTAATATTATAGTTAAACCTGTTATTACTTAGTTAAATCTATTGGTTAATTTCATATTCTAATTCATTGTCTATATATGTTAAAATTTCAGGTTCTAGTTTTACCAAAAGAATAAAGAAAGGCACCAAGGAGTGGAGATTTGGACATCAAACTTTTTCAATTCCATTGAATAAAGGTCTGAAAATTGCATTTGAGAGCTACAATTTTGGTAATCCAAGCCATATAACTTCCACTTCTCTGGTGGCCATAGTACACATGCTCTTAATTTGTTCTAGTGGCATTGGAAGAAAGCGTTGTTCAATACTTTTTTTAATTATATTGGTTTCAGCTAATTTATTTGTCCATAGATATGTGGCCTTTATATGATTAATCGTTTCTATTTATTGTGGGCATGCATTTGTAATTTTGTGGATCTTTGTTGTACTATGTTTACTGAGATTTATAGCAATAAAGGAATATATTTCTTTGTCACAATATATGTTTTCCTCTTTCTTAATTTCTCTCTTTTTTTTCTCTTCCCTCTCCGATGCAAATGCAATGCTTTGCAGCAACACTTTTCTCTAATTAACTAGAAGCAGTGCAGTAACTTAAAATCAAAGTATATAGCTAATTGCTGTATGATCCGATAGTAAAATATTAAAATTTTAATTTCAATAATCAGATTCAGCTTTTGATATTTGTAATTACAAAAAAATTTTAAAAAAAGCACAGTAGACTTGCAGATATGATCACTAGGATGGTTGAATTGCTCAATTATAAAAAAAAAAAAAAATGATTCAAGAATTTCTCAATTGAATTCTTTTTTTCACATAAAAGGCAGAGATTCAAAATTTAAACTCATATCATTTCAAGTGATAATTAATAAATTAAATGAAAATTGTTTCTACGAAAGAAAAAAAAACCAATAAACTTTAGAAGTCAAATAACAAAAGAATTAGTATTTGATTTACAGGCAATATAAAATTTTAATTATATAAATAAAATTAAAAAATAACACATATCTGTTATATATATTTTAAAAAATTTTACACTATCAAGTAATAACTCTTAAAAGTTTACATATGGCAAATTTCTCCAAGACAAGACATAAGCACTTAGCCATTGATGGAGTCATAGTGCCTGCCGTATGCTTTCAGCCAGCATATTCCAAAATAATATTACTATATCTCTTTCGATTTCTACTCAAACTCTACTATTTGTCTATATCTCCCAGTGGGTTGCAGCTTTTCTTATATTATTGCCAAACAGCTTCTTCCAATCTGCATTCTCCCTGCAAAAGTGTCAGAAACAACAGAAAAAGGACAAATAATCTTCTGGGAATTAACGAAGCTTGCATGACTTCTTCATGTTCTAGAAATGAAACATTCCCACTTTAATTACAGGGGATGGACCACCTCTCCTTCTATTCGAGCTGATGTAATTTGATCATTCAAATATTACTATCATATAAAATATTTAAATATCTATATATATTTATATTATATTTTATAAAAAATTATTTATTATAAGTTATATGAATACGAAATAATTTTTTTTTTATTTTATTAAATTTATTTATAATTATTATTAAAATTTTAAATTATATAATTTATCGTATTATATTTATATTTTATTATCGTATCATATTTTACATTATTAAATTTACTATAGGCAAAGGGATCTAAGCCATATCAATAATTCATCTTTTTTATTAAATGGAATATTAATTCAATATCAAGGCTTCTGTAATGCTAATAAACAGTTTTTGATAACCTTAAATTGTTATTTATTATTATATTCGTATTATATTATCATATTATATTTTATATTATCAGATTTAATTTGAGCGAGATCAAAATATACTTAAGCCATATTAATAATTAATTTTTTTATTAAATGTAATTTGAATTCTCTGCCAAGGCTTTTTGTAAAGCTAATAAACAGTTTTGGTTGAGGGTAATTAATGTTAGGATTAATTTTTTTTAAACGATAATAAAATAATTGTAAAAAAAATTAATAATTCACTACGTTCACTTTGTAGTGACAATAAAATTGTGTTCGAAAATAAAGACAAGCGCAATAAATAATTAAGGTCAAGATAATAATTAGGTTAACAATTAGTATTTAGATTAAGCGTTACTCTTAATATAATAGTTTTACATTAATGTTACCATAACTAAAAGTTTTCCAGCCACACACTTAAAATAGGATTAAATATAACGGTGTAAATTAGCGAATTATTATGCTATTCACGAGCTATTTTATTAGACTTGTTGCATGAGCCATTTGAACAATAATTCAGGGGCAAATTTTGAGCTTTGTGTAATATTTTTTTTAATTAAATATTAAAAAAATTCTTGAATTGTTTTATTTTTTTAAATAAATTTTTATATATTTATTATATTCAAATGAATTATTATTCTTTAATTCATATCTGAATTAAAAAAAAAAGATGAGTTATGTTAAGAGTTTATTTAAATATAAATTAACGTGTAAGGATTTGTTCAAGTAAAATAGTAAAGTTCAAGATTATTTATTTTAGCTTTCTTTCAAGCTTTTGAATTTTTAAAAAATATTTTATACATAATTGAAATTATATACATATTAATTTACACAAATTAAGTTTAATTTTTATTCAAGTTTCAAACCATACTCGAAATGATGATAATTAAGTTTAAATTAAATTGAACTTGATTAATTTAATTTTTTTAATCAAATTAGAATAAAAAATTCATAAATCAATTTTTTTAAGCAAATAAATACAACAAATATGAGTACACTAATCATCTTGAAAGTAAAGAGATAAAGATAAAGAATCAAATACTTAATTTATAGAGGTTTAGTCTTTCTTTTACAGTATGTTTGGATTAAGGAAAGAGGAAGGAAAGGAAAGTAAAGTAAAGTAAAGGAATGTATAGGAAACAAAACCCCTTCCCTTGTTTAGATAAAATTTTAATTTAAAGAAAGGGAAAGAGTTTGGTTTCCCTTGTAAACCAAATAACCTTTGATTTTCCTTGTAAACTTAATTTTTTTAATACCCCAATTTGGAGGAAAATTTAGGGAAATGAAAGTTGAAAATTATTTTTTTTTATAAAAAGACTATTATATACATCTTTTTATTAATACTAAAAACCTAATAAAAAAACTTAAGTAGATAACAATCATCCTATAATTTTTTTAAAGCTATCTCTTTTTTCAAGTAAGTTTCACATATCTTTTCCAATATAAAATTTTTTTATAATTTTTTGGTAATTTAATTTTGATGAATGGTTGAATATGAATAAATATATTTTTTAGGTTTATGAGATAACTAATTAGCTCAAAATCCATCAATGCATATTTATAAAATATCTTTCTATTTCACTTAATTAAAAACTATTGATATAGCAGCAATTGTAAGACTAGACAAGATAGCAAACATATCATGATTTATGAGTGCCTTAAAATCACAAGCAATAAAAGGTTATAATTGGAAAAAAATATTATAATGAATCATTTCCTTTCTTTTTCACTATTTATCCAAACAATGGTTGTTAGAATTCTTTTTTTTTCTTTATTAATTTTAATTATCAAAAAAAGGGTTACATGTATCATTTCTTTTCCTTTACAAAACTTTCTTTTTCATTATTTTCCTTTCCTTTATTAATATTTATCCAAACATACCATTAGGCACTAATCTCCCTTAGTCTCACTTGCAAGGAGTCTAATTTACTATGTGTTATGTTAAGAATAATAACTCAAATCCTATAACACTATATTTGGATAAATATTAATAAAAGAAAGAAAAAAAAAGGAAAGGAAAGGAAAATAAAATTTTTTAAAGGAAAAGAAAGGATACATGTACCCCTTGTTTGGATAATTAAAATTAATAAAAGAAAAAAAAGAAATGAATTCTAACAACCATTGTTTGGATAAAGAGTTAAAAAGAAAGGAAATGATTCATTATAATAATTTTTTTCAATTATAACCTTTCATTGCTTGTGATTTTATAGTGCATTTTTGGATCGTAATATGTTTGCTATCTTATCTAGCCTCATAATTGCTACTATATTAGTAGTTTTTAATCAAGTTAAACAAAAAGATGTTTGACAAATATGCATTAATAGATTTGTTGGCCATTATCAAAATTTCAACACATTATCACTTTAACATCTCATAAACTTAAAAAAATATGTCTATTCATATTCAATCATTCATCAAGGTCAAATCACCAAAAAATTATAAAAAATTTTTATATTGAAAGAGACATGTGAAACTTACTTGAAAAAAGAGATGACTTTGAAAAAATTATAGAAAGATTGTGATGTGGTTAGGTTTTTTTTTACTAGGCTTTTGATATTAATAAAAAGTTAGATATAATAGTCTTTTTACAAAAATAAAATTTTTTTAGCTTTCCTTTCCTCAGCTTTTTTTCCAAATTGGGGTATTAAAAAAGTGAAGACTATAGGAGAAACCAAGGGTTATTGAGTTTCTATCTCTTTTCTTTTCTTTAAATTAAAAGTTTATTCAAACAAAGAAAATGTTTTTCTGTTTCCAGTACTTTCTTTTATTTTATTTCCCTTTCTTTCAATCCAAATATACTGTAAGAGATTTATTTTGGATTTATTAGAGATTTGTTTGTGATTGGTCAGATATTACTTGATGGACAAAAAGACTTGCAAAAGAAAAATTCTAAGAGAAAGATGATTTTTAATAGGTAAGTTTGATTTACAGGAGAAGAATTCTAAAAAAAAAGAAAATTTTTAATATATAAGTTTATATGGTTATAAATAAGTGAAGTCTCTACAGGGTTAGGTACGAGAAAAAAATATAAAAGAGTTATAGAATTTTATGGGTAGACACCTCATAAGACTACTGAAGATTTATTTACGTCTTATTGGTGTGTATATTTATTTGTAAGTAGACTAAAAGAGACTG
Source organism: Durio zibethinus (assembly GCF_002303985.1). Next base: position 1,577,293 of record NW_019168270.1, read on the forward strand.
AGATGGTTCATATAGGTATGTGCATATGTGCATATGTGCATATGGGTTGTGTTTGTTTGGGTTAAAAATACTCCATAAAACTATAGTAGATTGAAAGGGTCTATGGGTATTGATTGTTGAGTGAGATTAATTTGATATATGTTTATGATTCTATACAACTGGTAAATCTTGTTTCTCATCTATGGACGTAAATCGATTGAATCAAACTATGTTAAATTATTGTTTCTTGTGTGTTTGATTGATTATTTGATTATGCTTCTGCTGGTGTGACTGTATTGAGGCTTTTTGGCCTAACAAGTAGTATCAGAGCTGTGGTGATCCTTAACAAGTGATATCAGAGCTAAAGGTTCAAGACATGAGAAAAAATGATGGTTTAAGCCATGAGAAGAGGCAAACCTAGATGATCTCAATTCAAAAGAAGAGTTAGAGTTCATATTTTAAAGATTGAAGATCGATTTGCATGAAGCCTGAAGACACACAAAAAAAGGTAATTGTGGAACTTTCATTACAGGTGGAGCGAAGTATATCTAGTATGAAGACAGATGATTGATGAAATTTGAATCAAGGTGAAGATTATTAGAAATAATGACTCAAATCTCATAAGAGATTTATTTTGGATTTATTAGAGATTTGTTTAAGATTGATCAAATATTACTTGATGGATAAGAAGACTTGCAAAAGAAGAATTCTAAGAGAAAAAAATTCTTAATAGGTAAGTTTGACTTACAAAAGAAGAATTCTAAGAGAGAAGGGATTCTTAATAAGTAAATTTAACTTGCAAAAGAAGAATTCTAAGAGAAAAAAAAATTTTAATAGATAAATTTATATGGTTATAAATAGATGAAGTTTCTATAGGGTTAGGTATAAGAAAAAATGTAAGAGAGTTGTAGTATTTTATGAGTAGACACTTCATAAGACTACTGAAGATTTACATCTTATAAGTGTGTATGTTTGTTTATGAGTGGACTAGAAGAGACTGAGATGGTCTACATAGGTAAAGTGCATGGGTGCATATGGATTTGTATTTGTTTGGATTAAAAATACTTCATAAAACTAGAGGAGATTGAGAGGGTCTATGAGTATTAATTGTTGAGTGAGATTAATTTGATGTATGTTTATAATTCTATATAACTAGTGAATCTTATTTCTCATCCCTAGATATAGGTCAATTAGATCGAGCCATGTTAAATTATTATATCTTATATGTTTGATTGATTGTTTGATTATGCTTTCGTTGATATGATTGTATTGAGGCTTTTTAGCCCAACATGTTGAATATTATAACCTAATTCTTTAAAGCTCTATACAATCAATAACACAATCTGTTAAGGGTAATTCTTTCCCTTAAGCTCAGAACTTTACAATACAAGTTTTAAAGTGTTTTGTAAACTCAAAGAACCATTTTTAAGGTTGGGTGTTTGCTAATTTGAAGTACAAATTAAGATTAAGAAGAATATCATGAGAAAAATAAATACAAGATGAATTTTTTATACTTTTCACACAATAAATGCTTTTTAATACTTAGAGAAAATGGTAAATGGAAGTAATAAGTTTTTCTTAGCTTTTGGTCACTTGAAATGTGGTGAGAAACCTCCTTTTATATGTAGAGAATGGAAGATAGCCGTTACTTGGATTAAATATTTGAAGCCTCTGTAAAATTTAAGACAAAAATAATCGTTGCTTGCTTTTTAGGCACGAGGGGATCAATCCCTTCATATAGGGGATCGATTGGGTTAGTTAAAATATAAGCAATTTTTTTGCATGAAAAGCCATATCCGATCGATCCTTAATGGGAATCAATCGATCCCTTTGCAAGGTGATCGATCTCCTAGGCTGGGTAATCGATTCTTTTTCATGTTTTAAAACCAATTTTTATTTTTGATAAAAAAACTAATCGATCTCTATAGGGTGGGGATTGATCCTATCTTTGAAAACTTATACTAATCGATCCATACAGGGAAAAATCGATTGGCTTTCATAAAAATTCCATGAGGTAACTTTCTGGCCAATAAATCAGTTGATATTCTTCATAAGAGGATTAATCCCTTCTATGCAATTTTGGCCAATTTTACTTTTAAACAATGCCAAATGAATTGAACACATTTTTTATTAGATAAAAAGTTAGAGAAATATTCAAATTAAGTTCAAATCATTTTAATTCAATTTTTACAAATTTTTGTTTTGCCATTTCAAAATATTTTATCAATTCAAGGCTAGCAAACTTGAAGTTTGAAATTTTAGCTTAGTGATAATTCTTCAAAAAAGGTTTGGGATTATGATTAGATATGGTGATAATCCTTAGTTTTAAAAAAATCTAATCCTAATTGAACTGGAACTCTTCTAGTTTTTTCTTTTTAAATAATGTTGCATAAATACACAAAGGAAGAACAAAAATCTGAAAAAGTAATAAGACTTGAGATTTTTGACTACGAGAGTGTGTTTGAATCTTTTTGTAGGAAATTGGAAGGAATTAGAATAAGAAATGACATTGAAAAGTCAAATTTTGCAAAAAAAAAAAAAGAAATTTTTTTGTAATTTTTTTAGAAATTGTTTAGTAACATTTAAAATTTTTAGTTGAATTTTTTGACGAAATTTAACTTTTTTGGTGAGATTCTGATGAAGCCCCTAAAGGCTGAAATTTTTAGTTTTTGGTAATTATTCCCAAAATTCGACAACCAAAACCAAATTCTAGGAAAACTCTGATGAGATTCCAATCACAAAACCCAAATCTTGATTAAGTTTTGAAAGTCTAGCCACTGGTTTTTTTTTTTTTTTAGAGAAAGAAGCAAAAAAGAGGAGAGTGAGAGGAAGAAATCTGAAAGAGAAAATTTTTTTGGCTTTTATACATAGCTAAAACTACACCATTTATGTTTTTTTTAATTCCCCAGAATCTACGTGTTTTATTGTTGATCGACTTGAATCATTCAACCCGACAACCTGCAATCTTGCTAAGCCATGAAACTGCCAAGTCGAGTCATGATTCAAGCCATTTAACAAGCCTCTAGCTGTGTTATATTTTTTCATTTGAACTGTCATCATTTCTTTAGTAATTTTTTTCATTTTATTTATTTTATTTATTTGATTTAAATTTTATTTATCTTAATTGATTTTTCTCAAAAAAATATTTTTAAAATAAATTAATAAGTCATACTAAAATATTGAAGGATTTTCGTGGGTTTAAAAATATATTTCAGATTATGAATTTTACCAAACGATTGGAAGATTTCATAGTAAAATTTAATTAAAAATATTATGAATCAATCTTACCAAACTATTGGAATATTTAAATCTCTAAATTAAATCTTACCAAACTATTGAAAAAATTTAATGATTTTTATAACAAAAATAAAAATTTCAATCTTACAAAAGTATTAAAGGGTTTAAATATCTGAATTAAATTTTACCAAATTATTGGAAGACTTAATGAGTTTTATGAAAAAATAAAGTTTTTAATCTTACCAAAATATTAGAAGATTTTTAAATCTCAGAGTTTAATTTTACTAAACTATTAGAAGATTTAATAATATTTTTAAGGCAAATTCATAAATAAATTTTCAAATAAAAATTTCATCAAACTATTGGGGGATGTACATTGAAATAAAATCTTGCCAAAACTATTAGAGAATTTTATTGATTGTTTTAAAAATAATTAACTCATAAAAAAAGATATTAATGAACCCAATGATGAGACCTTCTTCAGAGTAAGATACTGGTATCCATAAATACTTTTAAGGTGAAAAAATTCTCTTAAGTTACTACTAAACTATTGAAGTTATTTTAAGATTAATTTTTAATATTAAATTTACTTAGTAAAATTACAAATATGTTTTAAAGCTTGGATAACACGACATCAACTGGTACCATCATTCAGATGGGTATTGTGAAGGTACTATAATTTTTCTCACGTATAACTGTATTCTCGAACTTAGTTCTAATTTTGTAGACTAGAATCTACTTTTTAAATATATCAGAGTCAAGTTTGAGATTTTTCTTTAAAATGAAAAAGACTTAGTTAAGTGGCTAATCGTGCCTAAACAAAAAAATTGATAGTGACTCCTAAAGTTGTACATAGTAAGAGATTTATAGATCTATATGTTATGATTGTATGTATACTTACGAGAATCTAACTTACCCAAAGCAATCAAATTATAGCTACAACTTTATACATACCTCACATGATGAAAAATCCTAACAACACCATTGTGAGATCTATGTTGAACACTCCCAACACCTTGAATCTACATCTTTTCATTGTTGGCAATCATAATATCCTTATATTTCTCATTCTCTTCTAACTTCACTATGCAACTTTTATCATTGTAAACATGGACAAGAGCTACGGAATCTAAAACACAACCTTTATTACCTTTCAAGATTTGAGTCTCATTCACAAGTTGTCAAAAAAAGATAATCAACGAACATAGTAACTATAATGTCACTATTTTCTTTATCTAACCTATTCTCCTTATTCACCCTTTTAAAAGCAATCATATCCTTCTCAATTTCTTGTAACGCACTTGGATATGTTTTTTTTACTACAGTAATAATATTCTATATTACTGTAATCTTTGCCTCTTAACTTGGATTTTCCTTTTGATCCATCAACCCCTCTTAAGTCCTCTATTGATTAGAACCTTCTACAGTTAGTACACTTCCTCCAAGTGATCAGTTCTCTATTCCCATAAACTTTTTTTCTCATACAACAGGACAGTCACATCATTTAATTTCAAAGTAGACCCACCCACTAACAAAGTTTGAACTACAGGTTTATAAGACTTAAGTAAATATAATAACAAAATTAAAGTCTTATTTTCATCTTTAACTTATCAACAAAAAATAGCTAGCAATTGAGAAATTAGCCTATTAAATTCATTGAGGTGATTATGGAGACTCGTACCTTATTCCATTTTTAAAGAATATAAATCCATCTTCATATAAAATATGTTAGTCAATAATTTTAATGTATAAATGTCCTCAAGCTTATCCCACAAATTCTTTAGAGTATTCTCAATCAACAAACAACATTTTTTTTAGGGCTAGGGCCAATATAATAGTATTAATGGCTTTTTTCTAAATTTTATTCCAAATATTGTCAGTCATTCTTTTAGGTTTACTATTTTCTAATGCCTGATCTAACCTTTGTTACATTAATAGATCTTGAATAGTACGTTCTCATAACATAAAATATCTTTTTCCATCAAAAAGAGGAATATCAAACTTAGGTATACTAGACATATTTTCAAACATTCGCACCTTTTTTATTAAGTTAAACCAAACCTACAGATCATGGATAATTCAGTGGATGAATAAGTGTAATTATATTCCATTCATGCAACAATAATAATCAAAAGGAAAAAAGAGCTAGGTTGCTTTGTAAGTAGAATAAGACATGATCTTGTCTTAAATAAAAAAATATATAAAATATCTCATTGACCAAAACATTTAAGATGTTACTTATTTGAATACATATTATATATATCGACAATTTCTTTTTGAAAAGAAAATCAAAACATATCCATCCATCGTAATAAAATAATTACACCTGTTATTATTACTCTATCATAGTTAATCAATGGTGATTATTTTGCATAATCTTTTTGAAATGAATATAATAATAGTTGACAATTAATGTTATGATTTTTAATACATCTAAAACTATATATAAAATGTAAGCTTTCAATTTGTACTGTTCATTCCATTGTTCATAAGCTTTCCAATTTTGTGCCATTTGTCTTTTATTTATTGGTTATCATATGAGTTTTTTTTTTTAATTTTTCATAATTAAAAACAAATTGTTTAGGCATGGATTAACCTCATGTACAAAAAAGCTTCTAGATTCTTATGATGTCACTGTTGACAAAAAAAAAGTCGAAGCTTCTAGAATGCTTTTTTAGGCACACAATGATGTAAAAAAGGAAAGAAAAATAATGAAATGGGAAAAGGGAAATGAAAGAAAACCACAAGAAAAAAGGAAAGCGACACAAGTCGGAGGGAATCACTAGCCGACAAAAATCACAATTGACGCTAAAGGATAAAAAAAAGAGATAGTGAGAATGGAAAATCCGATTGCTTGTTTTTTATTATAGGTCAAGTCTAAAATCTACCTCTTCACTCTTATGACCAAATCGACAATGACCCATCTTCGCTGTTGGTTCCTTACGATTAAGATCCACCTCATAGCATCTCAAGTCAAGCCACTGGTAGTCTTTTTCTTCTCTCTATATTTCGATTTAAATATCTTTTTAATGGTCCTTTCAGTTTATCATGTTTTGATAATTAGAAGGGTCAATTAAAGATTGTCAAACTTACCAAACACCTACCATCAACCCCTCAAAAAATAATTTCAACCCTTGAATGAATAAGAAAAAAACAACTTAGAAAACAAATGCAAAAAAAGTATTGAAATAATTTTTTAATTCATTTTATTATCAAAATTGAAAAGGTAGAAAAGGTAGATTTTGATTTTGAAAATGTAACAAAATATATGGAAAGTCTCGACTATTTGATTTTGAAATAGCATGGTATGTTTTATAGTTTGAAATTTTGACAAAATTAATTTTCAACATGTGAATATGGATCATAGCTCACTCATAGTATGGTACCTACATTGTTAGTGTTCTTGCATGTTCTTTATTGTTAATTACTATGTTATAACTTTTTGAATGTCATAGGCTTAAGTTAATGGTATAACGGCTTGATATAAGTTTTGCCCTATATATTTGTAAATATCTTTCATATAATTTTTTATTAACCACCTTAAAAATGAGAAGTATCAATATGTATGGTCCAATTGAATTGTTGATTTAAAAAATGTAAAGATTAGGTATTTGCTCAACAACAATTGATAAGAATAAGCACTTAATTTCTTTTGATGAATAGAATGGGAATCGAAATGATAAAGTGTATTGCTTAACAAAAGCTAATTGAAAATGTATCATTGCAGTTTCATTTTGATGTATGTGTGTATGTATGTATGTATGCATGTGTTTGTGTATCTATATATACATACATATATACACAAATATATATGTTTGTATAAAGGGTATCTAAGTATGGAGCTATAATCATTAGTCTATTAGAAGCACTGATATTTGCTTTTGTTAGTTGCCTTCATGAATAGTTTGAAAAGTTTTTTAAGTCATTCTTGCAAATGCATATGTTTCATTGGGTCAAATAATTTTGACTATATTCTACATGTTTTATTGTTGTTTTTTCAAGATTTCCAATCATGTGCATTAACTTGATTTAATGCATTGAACTGGTTATAGTTGTCACATAGTTATGCATTTATGGGGTTAGTAGGCATATCTATCTTTCAAAATTTTATGTAGATTTTAAAAAGCTTTAATTATTTCTAAAATAACTTTGAAATTTGCTATAATCATCATTATTTGTTATATATAAAACTACACATTGTATATACTAAAATCTCAACTATGTTTTTTTGCTTTTTTTTTTTAATAAAGTTAAGAGATTTTGTTTTGTAGTTTTTTTTAACCTAACTTCCTCTGATGTTCACTTTTTTTCTCTATTGTAGATTGCTTACTCGGTGTTTATCCATCAAAGTTCGACAAATGGATTTTTATCTAAATTGTCTTAAAAAGGTATGCTTGAGCTTTTAAGTTTTGTATATAACTTTGCATCCATGTCATATTGTTTAGACCATTTATGTTGCTATCATGATAAGTATATATCTTTACCTGTTCTTTTATGGTTGAATCCTTTCACTGGTCATTTTGATATTTCAAATAAGATGAACTTATTCTAAATATTTCATAACCTAATTTAACAATCTTGCTTTAGAGGCAGTTATGCACAATATTTATAATAAAAGAAAGTATATACATTCATATTCCAACTTTTTATTTGAAGTATACTATATGTTCCAAAAATATTACATATTTTCCTTTCTATCTAGTTAGATTTGAATAATATCACCAATATTAACAAACTAATAACTCCTTAAAAATTTAATCATTATTTAAATAATTAATACTTACATTTTAAATTCATTATAAATTTTGATTATTTAATGAAAAATTATATATATGTCATATTTTAAAATAGTAAAAATCTAGTGTAACTTTAAAATATGCATTTAAAATATTTGTCAACAAAGTTCAAAATCGAATTTAAAATATATTTTACCCTTTAATGAATTTGTAAACTCAATTTTAAATTTATTCAATAAACTTATTTAATGAAACAAATAGTTAGAGCACAAATGTTGGAGGTTTTGTTCCAATGACAATGAGAAAATCTTAGAATTTTTAGATTTTAGGTTTATGTTTCAACATATATAGATTCAATCTAATTTTATATTAATTTATTTGTTTAATTGATTTATTTTTTTATGAATTTATTGATTTGTTTATTAAATTTTTTATGAATTTATTATTTGGTAAATATTAAAAATTATGCAATTATTTTTGTAATATTTACTAATTTCATTAAAAAAATTTTACGAACTACAAAGCAGTTAATTAATAATGCAATCTTTCAACTTTCTAGGGTTAGGGGTGAGGTCTTGGATAAGGTACCCTTCATTATTATAATTGTTTACCTTAAAGGCCTATCGTCGATTCGTTTTAAGTTGACCCTGTAAATAACAAACAAGATGCAAGTTTGGGGGGTAAGATTTATTAGATCGATTTGATTAATTTAAAATTAAAATGATTGAATTATTTATTTTATTTTTATTAATTGACTCAAATTTAGTGATATGATAACACCAAAAAACATTAGTGATTTGAAAACTTAATCAGTTAAATTTAATTTGATTTGATCATTTAATTTACTTAATCAAAAATGACATTCATTTAAATTATATTATATTTTAAACTCTTAATTTTACATAATTTAAATAATTATTTAAAATTATTTAACAAAATATTCAAATACGAAAATACATCCATAATATGCTAATAACATAAACTTAAAGCATCAACCAAAAATTAAAAATATAAGGTTTTTAATATTTCGATTAATACTTCAATTAATTTGATTTTTTTATTTTATCATATTAAATTAACCAAAAATAGTATTTATTATAAAATTTTTTGATAAACAATCAAATTTAATTTGATGATTGATTAATTAATTGAATTAAATCAATTCAATCATTAATTAGGTTAAAACCAAATTATGAATTGTCTCAAGCTTAATGCTTTCAATAGGGTTATGAAACTTCCTTTTGTTTTATTGATTGTGCATAGACATGATAATTTTAAACACGACACGATGATACAACACGAAAACGATATAGAAAAAATTATATATATGTTTTAAAAAAACATATTTCGTATTTATTCTTATTGACACAAATTTCAACATGATACAATTCATGTTGTATATGTGTTAACACATCTAAACACATAACATGACACGAATGATACATTTGATTTAATATTATCATACAAGTATACATTTAACATATTTAATACGTTTAACCCATTTTTATATTTATATTAATTTAATATAAACATATAAAGATTATTTTAATTTTTAATCTTTTAATTATGATACTTAATTAATTATTTAATATCATATAAAAATTATTTTAAACATTTAATTATGATATTCATTTAATAATTATTATAAAATTATTTTTATATTAATAATATAATAATATTAATATTAATATTACCTCTATACATTATTATTTTATTCTCTATTCCTTAATAGTTTTCCATTTTGAATTTATACTAAAAATTAATATAATTATGTAATATAAATTAAAATTAAATATATATATTAAATACATATTAAATGAGAATTAAATTTTTTTAATATGTAAGTACTTTTTTTATGTTATTAATATACCAAATTTAATAAACTGTAAATGATGGATAGTTTATAGTTAGTTATTATTTTAGTCGTATTTTTATATATATTTATGTTAGTCATGTCTATTTATATATATTCATGTTAATTATGTATATCCGTGTTAGTCATGTTTATACATATTATATTTAAATGAATTAATTATACACATGTTAATTGTATCGTGTCATATATAGTACATATATTAAGTGTGTCATGTTTGTGTTTAATATTTAAATACGTTTTATAATTCGTATCATATTTGTATTTTAATAATTCATGTTACTATATATGTCAAACAAGATACAAAATATGATACGAAAACATGAGTTATTATATCTATTTGTATATACAATCAATAAAAATTAAAAAAAAAAAAAGTGAAGCAAGTGAACCAACTTTGTATATATATATATATATATATATATAAGAATAATATATTATTGGATTATTTTGATTTTTGATTATATTAAATAATATATTATTAGATCTAGATGTATAAAGATAAAAAATAGTAGAGATTCATTTATATTAGTCATAAGAGTTATATTTTTTTTAATTTTTGGATCAAAATTAAGCTTATAACACTTATATTTAATCATTTTAATTCAAAGGTTATAAAAATATATAATTCTTACACTAATAAATGGATCCCTCTTTATTAAAAATAAATTTAAATTTAAACCAATATTTATATATTTTGAATTTATCATAAGAATCAATGGTTTAATTTGAAATATTTTATATTTGATTATTTTTAAATAGTATTTAATAAATATTATTTTACATGTTATTATAAAAACTGTCTATAAAAACACTCATATAGCAAACTTTATTCTATATCTTTGTATTCATAATATATTATATATTTATTATATATGATTATGGGTTTTTTAAAAAATAATAAATTAAAAAAATAAATTTATTCACAGTAAACAAGTTTAAATCTGTGATAACTCTAACAAACAAGGTTTATATTTTTTCGTTTTGCTTCTTCTTCTTTTCTATATTTATATATCATTTTTCGACTTTGTTTGCGTCAAATTTCATATTCTAAAATGGGACTTTTGAGTCCCAACTTCTTCTCCAAGAAAAAAAATTTTGGAAAAAATCCATATTACGCCTTTCTTTCCTTCTATGGAACTTTCTCTCCCCTTTAAATTATGTTACAATCAAAATCAAAATTGTATTTTTCTATTAAAAATCTCTTTTCGTTTTGATTAAATTGAATTCTATCCACTATGGTACGTATTCTTTTTGTCATTCCCTAATTTTATTTCACTAAATCAATTTCATGTTTTTTATTTTTTAGGATGATTTATTGTTAAATTAAAATAAAGCTAGGAAATTGTAATAAAAAATGTTTAAAAAATGTGTTTTTTTTCTATGCTAATTTGAATGTTTTAGGTTGCTTGTAAATTTTTAGGTAACTCAGTTTTATCATCTTGGCACTTTTTTGCACAGACAAAGATATGTCATATGTTTTCCTGACAATTTGCAATAATTTTCTTGATAATCAGACAAAGATATGAATGTTACTGTCTTAGACATGATGTGGTTCAGCGTTTTACTCTCATTCTATGCATTTGGGTGTAATTTGAAAGGATAGGTATAAGGTTAGACCCGAATCATTTCGTATTTGACATAATCTTTCAACTTTTTAGCTTAGCTTTTTACTCTCCTTTAGATTCTATATGCATTTGGTTTTCAGTTTCTTACGCTGAGCTTTTTACTCATTCTATAATGATTTGGGTTTCAGGTTTTTAGATAAAATAATCTGGCTCAGCTTTTTACTGTTCTTTATATTCTATATGCATTTGGGTGCTTGCAAGCACTTAACTAACCTAATTTGAAAGGATAGGTATAGGGTTGGACTCTTACTCATGGTAGACTTAAAACCCGAATTATTTTGTATTTGCTACAGACAAAGATGATATGGATGTGTTTTAGACATAATTTTTTAAAATCTATATGCATTTGGGTTTTTTATTTTACAAGTAACTAACCTAATTTAAAAAGATAGGTAGAGGGTTTTACTGTGTTGGATTTAAAATCTGAATGGTTTCGTGGGGTGGGTTTCTGGTTGAAATCTTGTTGAATACCTCTATTTTGGGTCAAATTTCATGCTCTAAAATTGGGATTTTTTATTGTCAACTTCCTTTCCAAGAAAAAATTCTGGAAAAAATCCATATAAGGCTTGTCCTTCCTTTTTTGAAATTTTCTCTTTCCTTTAAAATTATGTTACAATCAAAATCAAAAAAATATTTTCTGCTAAAAATCTCTTTTTGTTTTGAGTTATGGCACCTACTATTTTTGTGATTCTCTAATTTTATTTTACTAAATTAATTTCATATTTTTTTATTTTATAGGATATTTATTATTAAATTCAAATAAAGCTAAGAAATTGTAATAAAAAATGTTTAAAAAATGTGTTTTTTTTTCTATGCTAATTTGAATGTTTTAAATTGCTTGTAAATTTTTAGGTAACTCAGTTTTATCATCGTTAACACTAGCACTTTCCTGACAATTTGCACAGACAAAATTTTTCTGACAATTGGCAATATATCATGTATTTTTTTGATAATTTGCACAGACAAAAGTATAGACGTTACTGTCTTAGAGTGGTTAAGCGTTTTACTCTCATTCTATGCAGTTGAGTGTAATTTAAAAGTATAGGCATAAAACCCGAATCAGCTTTTTACTCTCCTTTAAATTCCATATGCATTTGGGTTTCAGGTTTTTACATAAAATAATCTGGCTCAGCTTTTTACTGTCCTTTAGATTCGATATGCATTTGGTTCTTTGATTTTGAAAGGATAGTTTTAGGGTTGGACTCTTATTCATGGTAGGCTTAAAACCCGGATTGTTTTCGTGTTTGTTACAGATAAAGACATGGATGTTAGACATAATTTTTTAGAATCTATATGCATTTGGGTTTTTGATTTTGCAAGTAATTTTGAAAGGATAGGTAGAGGATTGTACTCTTATTCATGGTGGACTTAAAATCCGAATAGTTTCGTGTAGTGAATTTGTGGTTGCATCTTTCTTGAATACCTCTATCTTATTCTTTTCTTAATTGTGATGTTAGGTATTACAGTTTTTAGTACAACACTTGTGATAGGATCACCAAGCTTTTTCTTCTTGCCTCTTTAGCGTATTTTTGGTTATTTTTGGTTATAGATTATAGAGGAAATAAATTTAAATTAGTGTTTTGAACTTTATGTTTCATATTGATTTTATTTTTAAGAATTTAAATGTATCTCAACTCTCAAATGAGTCTAGTTACAATATGTTTTACTTAGGTGATGCTTAGTTTTCCCATACCGGCAAATTGAGCATTAAAGTGAATACCTGCTAGAATGATTGTGGTACTATCATGTACAGAGATAAAAAGAGATCATGCCATACAAGTTCATTCCTAGTTATAGTCATCACATTTCTGAAATTATAAGCCATATAAAAAAGGTCAAGATATTCCTTCTGATTCTTTGGCCCTGTTGTTCAAACTTGTGGATTGCTGGTAAGAAGTAGCTTGTTTAAACTTGAAAGGGCTCTAAGAATAAGATAGAGGTGAAAATATCTTACATTGAACCATGAAATGCAACTTTTAAATTAAAGAATAAATTCTAGACAACATTAACCTGTTTAAAAGGTTTTATAAAGTTTGCAGTCAGCTTTGTTGAGCTCTATAGATTCAAGAGAGAGATGATGTAAAACTGTCATACTTACATTTTGTTGTTATACTCTTTTACTTTGATGGTATTATCATTCTTTTTCTCTTACCCATGTATTCTTTTTTGTAGGCTTCGAAGATTCTTGCCCAGTTAATTATAATGGGCTCTGGTATATTGGCTCGGGCTTTTGTTCAGGCATACCGTCAAGCACTTGCAAGTTAGTTTACTGCACTATTGTTATTTCATGATTTTACTTTGCTTGAAAAGTAGGAGCTTGCTTTTATTGATTGTAACCAAGATATGGTCTTACTATATTATTCATCATAATCTGTCTAATATATACTGATGTTGATTTACTCATGGTGAAATATTGTTGAATAAGTCCATGAAGAAAGCTGGTTTAGTTCCAATAAGCATTCTATTGTTGATTGAAACAAAATAACAGCAGTATTGTGCCAACACCTAAGTGATTGATAATCTGCAATTTTTATCAGTCGGTATCTGGTACTCTACAGCATTTTCTTTTTTTTTTTTTCTATTGCTATGGTGTGACAAGCATGAGTTGATAGAAATGAGTGACGCAAAAAAAATTTCAAAACTACAACCTAACATGATTTTTTATTTTAGTCTATAATACAGCCGACCCAGAGTATGAGATATTAAGCTTAGTTTGTTATTGTTGCTGTTGTAGCATGGCAAGTATGTCAGGGAGAAATAACAACATCAGGATGATTATATTTATCTAGTGGCAGGTCCTGTGTTTGCTTCATATGTATCAATCTTCTAAACAAGAAGTTTATTGCAGATGCTGCCAGATCTGGTATTACCCAGGAGACACTACAAAATGCAGCCCGTAGTGTCCGCAAAGTCATGACGGAGCAAGAGGCCAGGCAGATTCTTAGTGTAAGTAAGGAAAGTACTTGGGAGGACATAATAAAGGCTAGTATCTCTTTTTCTTTTTCTTTTTTTTTTCTTTTCTGTTACTTGCATCTTGAGCAGGTTTTCAAACTTCTTCCATTACTTAATTGCAGAAGTATGATGTTTTATTTGAGAACAATGCCAAGAAAGGGAGCTTCTATCTTCAGTCAAAGGTTTATAGGGCTAAAGAGTGCTTAGAGCGTGTCTATGGAGTCAAAGGAGAGGGCAATCCTCCTAGTTGATAATTCATCAAGGTTAGCTCAGTTCACATAGAGACACCTGTTTGTGAACCAATTATCGTCTGGTGAATGGCGTCAAACATTTAAATAATATGCATCAGCTGTCCTGCTTTTCCCCTTTCCTGGGTTCAAACGCTTATTGAAATTTTGTGTCATCAATGTTAAACGTTAATGGTTGCAAATAAGTATGGTTTCTTACACCATCTATTTCGGCATTGTATGGCCATCTAATTTTCTGCTGTTTTGATGCTTGTTTGTTTAATATCATGTTGATAAGGTGAAATTGAAACTTGAAATACTAATAAAAGTAAATAACAAGAATAATTCTAAAATATTTTAATTTTTTTGAAAAAAACTATAAACTATTCACTTTTCTTAAATAAAATTTTATATTTTGATTTGTATTCAAATAAACTCTTATATCAAACAAAAATTTGATTTATGTTAAGGGTTTAATTTATGTACAAATTATATATTAAAAACTTATTTAAATACAAATTAAAAATTAAAAATTTATTTGAATGCAAACTACATGTTAATGACTTATTTGAATATAATGAAAATATAACGGTTTAAGATTTTTTTTTTATTATTTTAGCCTAAAAATAAATAACATTCGTGTTTTCTAAACTTTGGGCTAAATATATTTTTGAAGTACATATATTACATTTGATATTTTTAAAGTGTAATTCACGATGTTAATTTTATATACTAATACCACATTAACATAACAAATAATAGTACAAGTATTACATTGGATATTTTTAAAATATAAATATTATATTAAAATTTTTGAATAATATAAATATACATTTTTAAAAATAAGAGAAAGTTTGTCTTTTAGAAAAAAAAAAAAAAAAGACTTTGTGAAGCTTGGCCTTTTCATCATTATTATGGAACTCCTTTTTGTATTAGCCAATAAATTAAGACAATTAAATAGAAAAAAACATGTTGATTACTTTCACTTTTGTCATCTGCTTTGGTAGAGTCTCTTTCATTATTTTGATCAACCCCTATACATTATTTTTTTTTTTTTTCAAAATTTATATTTTTTATTGAAATTATCAAATTTGAACTCTAATTTTTAAAATTACATGTTTAATATTCTATAACGGTCAATTTACTAAATATTCAAAAGTTAAATTTTCTAAATAGTAAATAAATAATTCCTACAAATGGAAGGATTGATATTTGACTTGTAATGCGTGTTTTTTTCTCCTAATGACAATTGAAAATAGGTGGATGGAAGGCATATAGGGGAAGCTTCTACCAGATTAGTCAAATACTAAGCCAAGTCAAATTTAGAAGCTCTTCATAAAAAAAAGAATAAAAATAAAATAATGTATAAAATAATATAATTACTTTTATTTTTCATCAAAATTGCATTTTCATTATTGTTTTTGAAATCCCACTTTCCTAATTTTGCTAAATCTTGTTCTCTTTTCTAATTATTAATTCTTTGTCAAATTTTTTCCCTTAGATTTGAAAAATTGAGGAGAAATCAATACTTATAATTTTTTTGAAATTTAAAAAAATAAAAATAAAGGGTAGAAGATTTAAGGAAAATCCTATAATAAAAGTTTCATTTGGATTTGAATGAGAAAGACTTCTATCTTATTATGCGTATCGAAAATAATTAAAATTTTTAAAGATTTAGACAATAAAATGATATTTAAAAATCTAAAATATAAAATTGCATTTTCTCTTGCAAATATGCTTCTCTACTATTTTTGTGATTTAGTGTATCAAGAGAAAAAGAATAATAAAATAATTCCAATTCAATTTTATTTTACATTGATTCATTATTTTAGCTTTACAACTACGTTAACCGGTGAAAATTATCATTATAAAACAATTTTAAATTTTTTATTTAATTTTGAGAGAACCGAAACCTAACATATTTTCGAATTGAATTAAATTTCCCATTTGATTATGTTGTTGAGCTATTGACGACATAGATCGAAGCAGTCAAATTAGGTATCCTATGAATGTTTGATTTTTTTTTTTTTTCAATTTAGGAAAGTGATTCAAGCCGGCTCTTTATATATATACTTTATCATCAAATCAGATGAAGCGCATTATTTAAAGATAGTAGGTCAAGGCATAATTAACAAGGAAAGAAATAAGGTCGGTTTAGATGGTTATAGGCTTGACTTTTTGGTTTAATTTAATGATAAAAGGTTCTTGAATTTTATTTGGTATTTTTTTTAGATTTATCAAAGTAAATTTATTTTATGTTAAATCTATTAAATTTATAAAAAATTTTTTTTTTATAATCTTCAAATAAATTTCAACGCAAATAATAAAAAAAAAAATATTTTTTTTTACCATTTAAATCAATTGTCTCTCGATAAGTTCCACTTTAATTCAAGTAATCTAAGTTTTTTTTTTTTTTTTAAATAATAGTGAAAGGTGGCTTTGATTGAAAGAGGTCATTTAGATGGTTAGAGATTGGTGATTAAATTCATGAATAGATAAATTTATGTAATTTAAATATGATTCATAATAATTTATATATTTAATAATTGATATGAATATAAATTTAATTAAATTAAAATGATATTAGACAGGAAATACATTCATTCAAATTTATTGAATGAATAAATTTATGAATAATTAAAATAATATAATTTAAAATAAAAAATAAAAAATTAAGTAATATTATCTATTGAAACCCAATTATTGCAAACCTCACAATAACATTTTGTAACCCAATCAATTCGAGATATTTCACCTACAATTCTCTACACTATAGTCATACCATTAATAAATACTAATAAATAGGATTAATATTATAAATTACTTTTAAATTATAATAAAATATTTAATATATATATCTCAATTTTAAAATTATTGATGTAATATTTAAATTATAAATTTTATTAACTATTATAATATTTTGAAAAATATTTGTTCCTCATATATCAATAAATGATAAAAATTCTTAATTTTATTTGATAACTTTTATAATTTAGATGAACGCATTTTAAAAAGTAGGTCAAGCATTTAACAGGAAAGAAAGTCATTTATAGCTTGAATTTGTTTAATAATGATAAAAGGTTCTTGAATTTTATTTGGTATTTTTTTTAGATTTATCAAAGTAAATTATAAATTATATGCTCCCAACCAACTCGTCTCAATCAAAATTTCAAAATAAAAAAACTAATCATTCAATTAAACACCTTAATTAATCAAGTGTCAAGTAATATTTACATAATTTCAAAATAATTTTAAGAAATCCATATTACATCGAACCATGTATAAAATTTTTGATTGACAAGAAAGTATTTTTTTTGTCTTGTTTCTAAATTATCATTTTAAATAAATTTTGTTGATTATTATTTTAAATTATATTTAAATCAATAATGATAAATTTTTTTATAATGTATAAACAAGAATTTTAATTTAATTAAATCTGTTTCATTATAAAAAAGCTTTACTTGGATAAATTTTTTTATTTATTACATTTTAAATAAAATTTATTCACTATATTTTTCAATTAAAATCATTTAAATACTTTTATCTATATATAATTATTTTACTATAAATAAAAATATAATTTTCTCAGGTGATCACAAATATTAATTTATTTAAAAATAAAATATTTTTATTACTAATTTTTCAGTTAAAAATTTAAAATTTAGATGGATTAATGATAACGATGATTGATAGGAAAAAGAGATTAAGTGGTAAAAATTTTTTTTAAAAAAAGTAGAAGATGGAGTAAAGACATAAAAAAAAGCAATTTCTCACTATTATTACAAGTCAAATATTAATGACAAAATAAAAAAAAAACAATTTGAAGTAAATAAATTTATTTGAATTTATTCAAACAAAAAATAACAAAAAATATGCAGAGTAATTAATAAAAATACTATAGTAATTAAAAAAAAAAAAAAAAAAACCTCTGAATTTTCTGCGTGCTTTGCGCTGTCATTTTTTATTCTATATTCTTCCTTCCGAAAATAAA
Source organism: Durio zibethinus (assembly GCF_002303985.1). The sequence continues at coordinate 1,595,916 of NW_019168270.1, forward strand.
GAGAGAAAGGGGAAAGAAAATTAAAAAAAAAAAACCCAAACCAAACCAAACGTTTAGATTCATTTCTCGGGAGAGAGAACCATTCGCGCTTTTCCTCTTTTCTTCCTCTTTTTTTTTTTTTTTCTCTCTAACAGCGACGATCGATTGAATTAAATAAAAAAAGAAAATTTATATTTGCGGTCAGATCTGCGGTTTCAATTTCGATTTAATCAGGTTAAGGTTCCCATCTTTGTTTGTTTCCGTTCTCTTTTTTTTTTTTTTTTCTCTCATTCAGATCTGATTCGTTTTATTATTAAGTTTTTTTTTTTTTTTAATTTGGGATTTCGTTGGATTTCTTACGCAATGATCTAATTTTAATATCTGTAAATTTAGCTCAAATTCACTTCATTTTGATTGATTTTTCATTTTGTTTGAATCCATTATTGTTCAAAAATTTTATTTTTTATTTTATTGAATGATTGGCGATTTGTTTCTTATTCTCATAGATTACATTTATATTTTTTCATCAATTTTTTCTTAGATTTTTATTATACGATTTGAAAATCTAGGGATCTGCAAAAATATTTCTCAATTTATATAATTTTGATCCAAATTAGCTAGCTTCTTTTATTATTAAATTAACTCCTTTTCAAGTTATACATTAGAATTTCGTGTAATTGGACTTTTATGCAAATTTAATTTCATTATATTGCCTGTAAATGATCTTGAATTTTTCTTTTCAATTCTTTGACTACTTTTTGGTAATGTTTCGAGCTTTACATGTTATGGTGCATTTAATTTTATTCCATTGTGGTTCGAAAATGGTTCAAAATCTAATCTTTCCATTTTTTTTCTCTTATGTGACAGGGCTGCTTCATTTTGAACCCAGGCAACGATGAAGAAGGCCTTTGGTCAAACTGTTAGAGACCTGTAAGTATATTCTTAATACTAATTCCCCAATCGTAATAACATCACTGAATTTGTTCCGAATGTTTTGTAGTGTAAAGTAGTCTCTTGGTTGCAAAATTATATATAAAAGACGATGATTGCACGTTTGGTCGTTTGTAAATTAGTTTGTTGTATTCCTGCATCTTGGTATTTGCTATAACCAGTGGCTAAATGATTTTTTGTTCTTCGTTTTTGCAGTAAGAGAGAGGTTAATAAGAAAGTTCTTAAAGTTCCGGGAATAGAGCAGAAGGTAAGACTATTGTTTAGAAAGTTCACTGTCCATTTGAGTAGGTAAAAATAAGTTGTTGCATAATTGAAGTATCAATGGTCAGCAGTGTCTAGTAGAATCATGTTTTTCCTTTGGCAACGGATTTAATAACTATCAAGATATGGTTTTAGTTGATATGATATGTAGATCAGGGAATTAAATAGCAGCTGCTATTTCGCAGTATTGCCTCCGCCCACCACCGCTATCTGAGAAAAAACGGCTGTGAATTTGAAACACATTCGAAATGGTGCGTTGTGGCCACAAAAGAATGTGGAACAAGGAATAGTGGAAATAGTGGTCCGCTATTGCCGCTATCCTCATTTTTTGTCCACATTTCTGATTTTTAAAAGGGAAAAAAATTCAATTGGAATAAGAATCATATGCCATTGCCCATTAAAACAGAAAGCACATCAACAACAAAAACCAATAAGTCAATTCTTAGCCTAACCCTAGAAAGTGAGAAAGAGAAGCCACAAAAAAAAAAAAGAAAGAATGGGCAGTAACCCTACATCTAGAATTTAATCAACTCAATTCTCCCCAACACAACCTCAATCACGATCAAATGTCAAAGAACAAGTAATTTGAAGGTAAGAGTAAGTTAAAAATACCTGTTTGTTTTGAAAAATTGCTGGTGGAAAAAAATCTCTGATGACTGATCTGTGATTGGGAGGCCGAGAGGCTGTGGGCTGTAGGCTGAGTGTGTGTTGAAATCGGTGGGGGAGGAAGGAAGCGGAGGCCAGAGAGCTCGATCAGGAGAGCTCATGAGGGGAGGATTTTACTGATTTACTAATTTTGAGGTTTGGGTCTTTATGAGAGAGACGAGAAGAAGAAGAGTGGAGAAAAAGAAGAAGAGTGAGGAAGTAAACGTAGAGGCTGGACTCTGGAGGAATGGAGGCTGGAGTGTATGGGCACTGGATTGAAAGCTGAGGCAGGAGGCTTTCTGAAGGGTGGGGGCAGGAGAGTGAGTGAAAGCCTGAAAGAAATAAAAACTTTCCATAAAAAAAGAAATAGGAAATTTGGAGGGGTGTGGCGGGTGAGTGGGTGAAAGGAAATATGAATTTTAGAAACTTTGTTATAATATTGAATATGAACTTGGCTCAAGCAAAAATTTGCTATTAAACTAAATGTGAATACTTCATTATAATCTCAAAAAAATTGTGAATAATTTCTTTCTAGAAAATAAAAGACATGAAGTGTCATAAATTACTTTAAAAATCATAAAATAAGAGTTTCTATTATGATTATGATTATAATTATAATTACTATATGTTATAATACATTGCGCAAAATTAAAAAAAAAAAAATCACGACCACAATGACCATGATAGTTTCCATTATATCTATAACCACGATAAATGCAACCCGACCAAAAATGCTACTGGGACCACGACCGCAATTTAAATCCCTGATGTAGATATTGATTCTGATTTTGATCTGCATTTTAGTAGCAAAAAAGTGAGGGCCTTTTAATATTATTTGTTAAATTACTATTATGATTCTATAGTGCTGCATATCCTAGAAATGGAGTAGAAATAAAGAGGCCAACAGAGGAAGAACAAGCAATACTTAGGGAGTCTGAGTTTTGTGGAAGGTAAAGAAATGAGATGATAAATGGAATCCAGTGTTAAAGTTTATGAAAGGAGTCTTTTTTGGCAAGTTGCAAGGGTTAATGTTATTTGACTGCATTATAGATAGGTGACAATGAGGAGAGAAAATTGATCTTGTATTCAGAAAAAAAATACCGGAGAGAAAAAGTGCGAGAACTAAATTAAAATTAATAGTCTTTGGATTACTAGGTTGATGGATATTTATGTTATATGAAGGGTGGTTTACTACCTGTCAGATGTCTACATATGTCACTTCTCAATCAAGCACTATAAGGAATAGGGTTGGACTAATAAAATTCTGACAATTGTCTCATTTGGTTTGGAAGAAGAGCTTCTATATCAGCTGTTGAGCATCACGGGCAGCCCAGTTTGAGCCTTTGAGCGAATGTTGGGAGCTCTTAATGAAAGGGTACTAAAAGGATTGATTCTTACATTTGCTGAAGGATCCCATTTTGCCGTGTTGATGTCTTCTCAAGTTTGATTAAGTGCCTCTGATGCTGATTGAGCTAAATCTTGATTGAATACAGTGGTTCCAAACTCTTTTCTTCGTAGTTTTTTTTTTTTTTTTGGCGAGGGGATTGTCCATAAAAGTATTTAATGGAAAGAGTACTCTTGAACAACAACAATCACTAAGAAATAAAGTGACAATATTACTTGTAATGCTGTTAAAAATTTATTTATCTGATTTAAATAAAACTATTCTGTTTTATTCCTTTTGTCTTTCAGGTTCTTGATGCCACTAGCAATGAGCCCTGGGGTCCTCATGGATCACTTCTGTCAGATATTGCAATGGCTACAAGAAACTAGTAAGCTTGAGAGAAATATGTATGATTTTTATTACTTATTTGTTACATGGAAATTCATTTTTTGAATATTCATGCAGTCATGAGTACCAGATGATTATGGCAGTACTCTGGAAACGTATTAATGACACTGGAAAGAACTGGCGTCATGTCTACAAGGTCAGCATTATGTCGAGTGATTAGTTGCATTTATTATCAATTTAGTTTCTCTGCAACTTAAAAAAATGGTAGTCAAAAAATTTCATGTAACAGTTAAAATTTATCCTTTCCCTAAATCTCCATCTTTAATTTTGCAATGGTAATTGTGTTGTGATGTGCATTTTTTGGGTACTATAATTTGCTTTGCATTTTCTTCGTATATCTCTTACTTTTCCTTTGTTTTCTGCCTATATTAAAATATACCAATGTACTAAGTTATTTTCTTTATTGAGGTCCAGGCTTTGACTGTTTTGGACTACCTTGTCGCCCATGGATCAGAGCGTGTCATAGATGACATAAGAGAGCATGCGTATCAAATATCAGTAATTGCTGTTTCTTGATGCTATATAACAATATTGCATGCAGTGTTGATGATACAATCTGCAGCTCACTGTATTTAAATGTTTTTGTCTAATTAAATATTTCTTCCCTTGTTACAGAATTTGTCCAATTTTCAGTATATTGATTCCAGTGGAAGGGACCAAGGTAGCAATGTCCGAAAAAAATCTCAAAGCCTTGTGGCCCTTGTAAATGATAAAGAAAGAATAATTGAAGTAAGACAAAAGGCTGTGGCTAACAGGGACAAGTGAGTCGGCAAACAATGCCTTTATGTTTAATCTCCTTGCTTTGTTCAACCTTCCTCCCAATAAGTGTTTCATATCACCAGCATTGATAAAATTGATACTTATTTTGATATTCTGTGAAGTTTTCAAAGTCATATGTCCATGAAAATGTGTACTTTCTTTCAACATGGCATTTACATCTGTGTTTCAACACAAGAAGTACATGTCTGCAAGAATATACATATTTTCAACATGACAGTTTCATGTGTGCAAGAGCATGCACATATACAAATACACTTTCTCTCACACTTGGACTTCTCAAAATTTTTTTGTGTTATGGAATGGCATAGCTTTTTCCATTGCTCTGGTAGGAAAGTTCAAGTTGTTATTTGGTATATGTTGCTTACATGGAAGTTCACAGACATCCATATTTGGTGCATGTGATTTTGAGTTGGAGGCATCTTTAATATCAAGGTCCAGGGAAAATTGACTTGAGATTGATTAAATCTTTATTATTTTTTTTCTTCTAAGATGCCGGTGCATTTTCACCATTTTTGCCATTAATAGAGGTCTCTTGAATTTTTCTTGTTCATCCATTTACCAGTGGCATCAAATTATAACTCTTGCCTTCCAAATCTAGTGTCTTATGGAAGGTTTATGTCTATTTTATATCTTTCTGAGATATAGCATGGTGGACTATCATAGTCTTCTACTTATAATTTTGGATCTATTTTCTTCAGCCATGGTCCTCTCTATTCTAATAGATAATATAGCTGAAATGGGGTATTAAACTTATGTAAATGATTCCTTTTCTATTTGAGTTCCATTCTGTAAGTTCTGATGACATTTCTTGCTTATGATCATTGGGATCTGTATGATTTAATTTTTTTATCCCATAGGCAATGTGTTATAAATTTTGCCTTTGGAAATTAGTTTTAGATATGGTAATATAAATGAATGGAAATGTAGAATTCTTTCATGATATATAACTGTTTGTTCTGCAGGTTTCAAAACACATCAGCGGCTGGAATGTATAGGCCAGGTTCAGGGGGATATGGCGACAGATATGATTATGATCGATATGGAAGCAAGGAAGAGTATCAGAATGGTTATGGAAGAGACAGGGAATATGGCTATAGAGATGATGATCAGTATGGAAGATATGGGGATTCAAACAGTGGAGATGGAGATCGTTATGGTAGAGGAGATTATGAAGATCGCTACAGCAGAGATGGCTACAGGGATGATGACTACAGAGGTAGAAGTAGAAGTGTTGATGATGATCAATATGGCACAAATAGGAGCTCTGATAGAGACTGTGCTTTTGATGATGATGGTGCTTCATCTCGGTATGCATTTATTTACTTTTGAGACCTTTTTATTGCTATGTTCTTTTTAAGGACACATTAATATTGTTGATTCAATTATTTTAACTTTGTCTCAATTTTTGTTGAAGTAACTTTTTTTTTTCTTTTGGATATTATTAAAGACATACAATTTACACAGTGGAAGGTGTGAATATTAACAAGTTCTTTTGCACTAGATTAGGATAGTTAAATGGTGCATTTACTCGGTAATTTTCCTTGGAATTTTTCTATCACAATGAGCTTTTGGTTGTCAGTTCGCTATGTGATATGTCCAGATTTATTAGCTTTTATGACCCTCCTCCTTTGAATTTTATGTATGGTATTCATACCTTCATGGGATGTTTGACATGGAGAATGTAATTAATGAGCATGACCATCTTCTCTGCACAGGGGTAGTGGTGCTAGAGCTGATGATCATTCTCAGGATGGAAGGTAACCCTGAGTAGATGGATTCTCAACTTGTCTTAGTTGATCAATTTTTTATTAGAAACAATTATTGCTTTCTTGTTTCTAAAATTTTCTGAAAATCATTTTTGTGCAGGAAGCATGAGCGGAAGTTTTCTGAACAAAATATTGGTGCTCCTCCCAGTTATGAAGAAGCAGTAAGTGAATCTCGGAGTCCTGTCCATAGTGAAAGGTATTGCTTTGTACCTTAAAATTTCAAAGGCATGTTGCTTGCAATTGTGTTTTTCTAGTTGGTGCATGATGAAAAGATCTTTGATGATAGGGATGGAGAAATTTCAGTTGCAGCTGCTCCCAGGGTTTCTTCTCCTTCTGCTGGCAATAATCCTAACCAAGCAGCTTCTGATTTTGGTAATTCAGCATCTCCTCCAAATCAAAAAGTGGAGGCTTTTGATGAATTTGATCCACGGGGTTCAGTTTCAGGTACAAAATTTCTATATAAATTCCATGGTTTGGATGCTCCGGTGGCATTGCCTGGATGATCATAGTTGTCTTTCATTTGGTACCCTTATTTCTCATCCAATATGAACGTTAGTTGATGTGGTGATCTTTTGACTTGAACAAACACAGTAAAATGTAAATTTCTGAGTTGTCCGAGTATTAAGTTTCATATGGTCTGTTGCTTCACATTCCATTTCATTTTTTTCTTTCACGTGGTAGGTTTTAGTGTATTTTTTTTTATCTGTAAAATGCATATTTCTTTCTGACTAGATTTAATCATTTATATGTTGATAGTAATTTTCCGGAAGCTAAACTTGTGCAGTTGGTTATATGCTAGTGAGAATTTTGAATTATTGTACATGACCTTATGGTTAGGCAGCCTTAAAACATAAAAGACTGTTCCAGCGACATCTTGTTTTCAATTTTGAATTTTCTTTACTCAATTTCGTTGAAATTTCTGGTTGGCGTTTCATGTGATTGTGTGGAATAAAACTCCTATGTTTGAGGAGCTTAGATTGGAGTCTTATTGATGCTCTTGCATTTATCCATTATAACCGGAACTTATTTTTTCATCTTTTGCTCATCTATTACAGCTGCCTCTACTGTTGCTCCTGCTGCTACACCCACCGCTGCTACTGCTGTTCCCATTGCTTCAACCAGTGCTGAAATAGACTTACTTGGTACTCTGTCAGATTCATTGGCCGTTGTGCCAACTATACCTACAATCCCTGCTGGTGATGCCGATGCCCATGCTAAATCTGTTGCTATACCCACCTTTGCTGCTAATCAATCGGCACCTGACTTTGGAAATCAGGTAGATATGATTTGTTTAATTGAGAGACTTCCTAAAGTCCATTTTTCTTGGTTCATATACAAGGATTTCATGGCACTTGTTTACAATATGCCATTTGATGGAACCATGAATGTGGATATGCTCTTCTATTGTTGCCTTATTTGTTGTCATTTGTTTTAAGGATCTTTATTTGAAACATCACGTAAAACAGCATGGATAGTTAAAAATGAAGCAATTTTGTCGGACCACTGGGATCATCTGCATACTTACTACTATAGAAGGGGTAACATAAAAGGTTTTAGAACAAATTTCAAAAAATAAAAAGGTGAAATTTTGTTTAGAATTATGTCACTAAATGTTTCCGAGTATTCTTTTCACTAATTGATTATGAATATAACCATCTTTCCCTCTTTCCTATCTCTCCCACTTGTTTACCCCTCTGAACCTTGATCTTTGTTCTTTAATTTCAGTGTACTTAAATGTTTTATAAATAATTTGTTGCCATAATTCTGTTGTTAGGGGATAAGTTAGTTTTGTTCTTGATACAGGGTTTTGATGATCCATTTGGTGATGGTCCTTTTAAAGCTTTCCCTTCAACTGATGCTGGCCCATCACAGCTACACATTTCAACTTCGATGCCTACCTTCCAGCCTACATTAAATCAAAATGCTGAAGTTCCTCAGCCACCTTCTGCAAAATCCGAGACAGTCACAGACTTCAACTTTGGGGACTCATTCTCTGCCAATCCTTACTCTGGGCTCAGTGTCTCCAGTGTTCAGCCTCCATCAGCAAACTCTCAGTTTTTGCCTCAGGAGCTGTCAACTCCAAATCAGGAAACTGATATATTGGCGGATATCCTTCCACCTTCTGGACCTGCAGATGATGTAGCTTCTTTTGCAGCCTTTTCATCACAAACCAGCCAATCTGCAACACCAGTAGCTACTTATGGCCAATCAGCACAGCCAGGTATCTATGGTCAACAGGCACAGCCAGGTGCTAATATGTACAGCCAACCCACACAGCCAAGTGCTAATCCATATGGCCAACCTGCACAGCCAAGTACTAATCCATATGGCCAACCCGGGCTGCCAAGTTCTAATGCATATGGCCAATCCGCACAGCCAAGTGTTAATCCTTACGGCCCCCCGGCACAGCTAAGTGCTAATCCATATGGCCAGCCTGCACAGGCACCTGCTAATCCATATGACCAACCTGCACAGCCAAATGCTAATCCATACAGCCAACCCATGCAGCAAAATGCTAGTCCTTATGGCCAACATGTGCAGCCAAATGCTAATCCATATGCCCAACCCACGCAACCAAGTTCGAATAATACATATGATAATTTTTACCCACAGACTGTGTCTATGACTCCTCAAATTCCAGGATCTGCTGCACAGAGCAGCAATGGGAGCATCATCTCTCAGATAGGTTCTAATGCTCCTGTCAGTTCACACATGGCTGCTCAACCTCAAAATCCTGCTGGACCAGCTGTCGAGTTTAACACTGGAAACGTCCTTCCACAGCAGGGTTCTGTTGTACCTGTTGCTTTGCAGAGTGCTCATCAATCCACAAAGGCACCAGGTTCCCAAAATAACAATGATGCCCTAGGTGGCTTATTTTCACCACCAGGATCAACCACTTCGATGGTACTACAGACTGCTCCTCCCTCGTCAACAGGAGCACTTGCTATAGTTCCACTACCATCAAAGGATAAATTTGAGCCAAAGTCAGCAGTTTGGGCTGATACATTGAGCAGAGGACTCGTCAATTTGAATATATCTGGACGTAAGTACTCACTTTTCCCTTGGTAAAAAATGTCATGAAATATGTCCTTTCTGCAAGAATTAACTTTATTTTCTGTGCAGCTAAAATAAACCCATTGGCTGATATTGGAGTCGACTTTGATGCTATTAATCGGAAGGAAAAAAGGATGGAAAAGCCTGCCCAGACCGCAGTAACATCTACTATCACCATGGGTAAAGCTATGGGATCTGGGTCTGGGATTGGTCGTGCTGGTGCTAGTGTTCTTAGACCTCCAGCAAATCCTATGATGGGTTCTGGCATGGGCATGGGCATGGGAATGGGAATGGGTGTTGGTCCTGTGGGGGGCATGGGCATGGGAGGCTATGGTGGTATGAATCAACAACCTATAGGCATGGGAATGGGGATGGGGATGAATAACATGAGCATGAATCCGGGCATGGCGATGAATATGGGAATGGGGCAAGGAGCCCAGATGCAACCGCAAACTGGAATGCCTGGCAGTTATAACCCTATGATGGGATCGGGTGGCTATTCTCAACAGCCATATGGTGGCGGTCATCGATGAGAATGAGTTGCCTCCCCAGACAGGATACATGCTTTTGATACAGAGTAATAGAGATTGGAATAGCAAACCCAGGCATTGCTGTTGAATTCCTGAGTCAAAGCTGTAATTTTGTGGTCACAAATTCTTTTGGGCACTGGCCTGATATGATTCACTGTTTGGGCCACAAGAGTCTTTTGGTTCGTTGGCTGGTTTGAGCTGTTGTGAATTTGTGTAGCAACGAGGGACAACCTTTCTCAATTGGCCTTTTTGATTTGTTTTGTTTTTTCCTCATTCTTCCATATAATATATATTTTTACCTGTTGAGTATTTGTAGTAAGATTGGCTACGAGATGGAACAATAAATCTAATCATTCATTTTTTCCATCATTTATTTTCTCACCAGCAATAGTAATAATTTCAGTATACTTACAAGGACGCAGGGGAGACGCAGTGCCCCGTTAGAAAACCAAGTTTGATTATGGATTTGGTTAATCCAAGTAATCTACAAATCAGATTACCAAAAATAAAATGTAAGAATTTTATTTTCGCCAATTAAACTTTCTTAAATGGAATTAGAGCTTTTTATATATTTTTTATCAAAATAAATTTATAAAAATTAATTAATTATTAAATGAACATAATAACCATTTAATTTTAATCATGAAATTTAAAAAATTTAATATCATAATTAAGAAATTTAAAAATTACTATAATTATTTAATAGACGTGAAAATTTGAAATAAGCAGCAAATGAACCATATTGGAAAATAAAACACTACATTTTTTTAATTAATTGATTACTTCAAATTTTTATTCTTAGAAAAAAACGAAAAACCTCTATAAAATTGTTTTTATTTTGTTTGGCTGAATAAATTTACAATATTGTACTTAAAATATTACACGTAACATGATTGAATTCATTATGTCATTAATTAAATTTAAATATTAATTTTAATAAAATTTATTTAATATAAATTATTTATTAAAAATATTTTAATCATGATTATAATAAAATTTTTCAATTATAATTACAATAATTTTTATTATTATATTTAATTTCACCGTAATTAATCTGAACGCCCTTTGTCTCAAAGTGAAAGTATCAGTTATATCCACTATTCAATCGTCTCCTTTAGGTTTGTGACAGACACGGTTAAACTGCTGTCTTGCTTGATTTGATGATGATTTTTAATGTCTTCTCTCAATCTCTGTTCTGAACACAGTTTCTGACAACAGCTTTTGATCCTCATTAGCCTCTGTTTTTTTTATTTGTGCTTTTGCTATGTGTTTTAGCGTTGCCTCCTTTCTAGTGAAATTGCTGATAGGGTCTGTGGGTAGGGTTTTTGATAGGGTTTCTTTGATTGAGTGCCATGTTGCAATCCCTTTCTGCCCAAAAGGGACGCCTTGTTATTTTCAGCCTGCTGCTGCATAGGACCAGCATATCCACTTCCACCCGTTCTGCTTATCCCATCGTTTCATTTTTCGGTCTGTAAGTTTTGTTTTTGTTTAGATAGATTATATTATTCTGTTGAATGAATTCTTGGGTCAGTAAGCTTTTGACTGGCGTTTCTCAGGGTCATCTGTTTTCAGGAGTGGTGGAATTGCTCATCTGCTCAACAGCTTTAGGAGTTCGATTCAAGCTACTGTGAGATTTGGCACGCTTTCTGTCTCTGAGGATGATTTATCTCGACTTCATTCCAAGGCTCCAGAAAAGGCTAACATTGTCTACCAAAAACCTGTTGATTTCACCAAAATTGACATCAATCTGCTTCCCACTGTCATGATTGTTGGTCGCCCCAATGTAGGGAAATCTGCCTTGTTTAACCGGTTAGTAACCTTCCATCTCAATCTCCTGTCCTTTTTGAATGCATCATAGGCATTTCTTTTATGTTTTCTACTTGTACTTTTATTTATTGCTGGTCAAATTTTGTTTAGATTGATAAGGAGGAGAGAGGCTCTTGTGTACAACACACCTGATGATCATGTCACTAGAGACATAAGGGAAGGGATTGCTAAATTGGGGGATCTGCGGTTTAGAGTATTGGATTCTGCTGGCTTGGAAACTGAAGCATCATCGGAATCTATTCTTAGTAGAACGGCTGTCATGACTGCAAATGTGCTTGCTAGAACTCAATTTGCAATTTTTCTAATTGATGTCAGGTCGGTTTTCGTTCTGGATCACCTTCTTGTACATGAATTAGATATTTACTTATGATGTATCCCAAGAATATGGTTGAGTCCTTATTGTCCTGCAACATACATGATTAATAGGGATCTGGAAAATAATTAATGCTACGGTTTATACAGTCAAGGGTTAAAAAAAAAATTCTCTAAATTGATGTATCTTCATGGCACTAGCAAAAAACACAAAGCATACATAATTTTGGGTGCAATGTGAGAAAAAGTCTGGAATGAATTTGAAAGCTCTAAAGCAGTGAAATTATTGTGCTTTAACACGCACGAGAGTCACATAAATCGCATATGGCATTGGGTGAATAAAAGGTAAATTTGGTTGGATTTGAGCATATAATCTATCTATGGAGATTTTTAATCAAAATGGCTGCATCATAGTTTGTCTTGCCAATTTTATTGTTTACTGTCAGTAGTTTGAAGAGTAACATTTGTCCGGCTCCTCTTGGCTTGTGCTGCATTGCATATATGATTTGGCTAGGCAAAATTTGTTCTGTGTTTTCTCTATTCCACAGTTGATGGCATCTCCCGCTTGATTTATTACTTAATAGGAAGCAATGTGATATATCATTGTTTTTGTGTAAAATTTTGTAATTTCTCATGCTGCCAAGTTTGTAATGATTTTATTCTCTCTCACACTCTCACACACATCCGGTCATTCACACAAACTTTAGTCCAATTTTTTTCTTGAACAGCTCTTATGTAGTGGTTAAGCAAATAATACTCATTTCAAAGCTTTTTAATTGGAAAGAGATAAAAGTAAAACAAAATCCTTTTTTTTTTTTTGTTTACAAACCAAGGGAGAATTTTTATTTTATTTTATTTTAAAAACCCAGAGAGAACTTTATGCTGGATAAACTTCTGGTTTATGAAATAGAGATCTAAGTCAAATGAATGCTTCCAAGTTGCTGATACATATTTCTTCCCTTATTATAACCATATTTTATATGGTATAACATTGTAAAACAACCTGATTAATTTTAAAATTTAAGACATTTTTCTAATATATATTTAATAATTTGGAGAAGACTTATTACATCACGTCAATTTCTTTGACATCTCTTAATAACAATCTTGGCTCTGCTGCTGTTTACTTTTATCTTCTTTGTATTATTTAGGTGCAAAAGTTTTCAGGACATTGTTTTGAGGGTTTTTTTCCCCCTATTTGCAAATACCAATTTATTCCTTTGTACTTTCATGAGTCTAGAACTGGGCTGCATCCATTGGATCAGGAGGTTGGAAAGTGGTTGCGCAAGCAGGCTCCGGGAATCAATCCTATAGTAGCCATGAATAAATCTGAATCACTTCATTCCAATACAAACACTTTTGCTGAAGCTGCTATAGAGGCCCAGATATTAGGATTTGGGGAACCAATTGCTATATCTGCTGAGACTGGGCTTGGTATGACAGCACTTTATGAAGCTCTACGGCCAAGGCTTGAGGATTATATAGTCAAAGTTTTAGATGGTAAGCACATCTGTTATTGTTAAACTCTTTGTCCTTCATGATCAAGGTAGCTGTTGTGTTGTGAGTAGTATTTTGGCTTTGTCAAACCTAGGTGCAATTTAATAAACTGAAAAAATTCAACACTTAAAAAATAAGTATTGAATTGTTTCTATAAAAATTTATTGCTATTGTACTAAAAATAAATGCTAAATTTATGTTTGATGAATTTTTTATTTAGTATTTTACATTAATAAAGGTTAAAAACTAAAAATAAATAGTTAAAAAGGAAAGAATATAATGTTAATGTAATTAAATGAAAAAAATTTCGTTCAACTAAAAATGATTGAAGTTACTAAGTAGCTTTTAAGTAGTTAAGATTTCCAGTGCTTTTTGATTGAAAATCTTCCATTTATGTGGGTTTTAAAATAAGTTATCATACACATTGAAAACATTAAACCATTAAAAATTTTCATTTCAATGGTTTATCAATTGTTCCCCTATCTTAGATTTCACACCAAACATACTATTGAGTGGATATAAATGGAGCTTAAGGCTGCAGGGTGTTCACTTTCTTATCTTAACTATGGTGGATTTCTAGGAATAAGTGGATCATAGCCTTGGTATTTTGTATTCCTCTTTTGAGGGCACTTATGGTGGGAGTAGCTATATAGAGTTGATGGGGGTCATTTGACCCTGCTGAGCTCCAGAAATGCTATGTATGTATGTGTGTCTATATATAAGAAATAGTAAAACTTTTTTGTAATTTTATGTTTTTTGTGTTGATGCCAATGAAAACCTAAAGAGAAGGTGTCATTTAAGTTAATGTTTCATCAATTTTTAATGAAAATGAGCATTATATGGCTTTCAAACAAAATCTTAGAAGGTCTTTATGGTTGTGTTATCAATATGGCCTTAGTTAACAAGCACATTTGATTAAAATGTAAAGTGTGACAGACATTCAAATATTATACATGCAACTAAAGTAAGGTACATTGACACTATTTCTGTAACAATGCATTCGTATCTATTCCCCATCCTGCCTCTCTTTTTTGTCTTTTCCCGTGCTTCATTTGAGGGAGGGGGGAAGGGGGAATGGGGATGGTAATTATGTCATATGTTGTGCAAAGAGGTTGCATCTTATATGGCTTCTAATTTTTTTTAATCATATAGAGTGGCACTGGATACAAATTGGTTAAAAAGGGGATATGTAAATGTTTTAGAAAGAAGTCTTTCCTTTCTATGTATTTTAATTTTCTCTTTTGCTATATATATAGATAGATAGATACACTTGCATGATTCTAATTCCTAACTAGGTTGGGCTGCTAATATAGTTTAATAAAAGTCTTGTTCTGTTTTTTTTTTCTTTTTTTTTTTTTTAATTTGTGTTAGATGCTTTCAATCTTCAAGTTTTGAAATTTTAGATTTGTAGTTTAAAAGGGTGTAGAAGCCCTTTTTTTTTTGGAGAATGTCATCCATTTATGTTGTTACTTGTCATCATTACATATTGGTATTATTATCATCCTGTGGAGAAGTTCTTGTTGATAAGGCTTTAGTTAGTTTTAAGATTGACATCTTAAGAATAGTCATACACCACCAGTGAAGTTTAATAACTCCTCCAATGGGGCTAGAATGTTGCAACATACTTTATATTTAAAATAATTTATAAATTAATATGGTAAAATAAAAGGATATGTGACAATATCTAACCCTAATTGTGGAGTTTAAAAACTTTCCGAGTAGCATATAGAATAAGAGTTCACGAACTTACATGCATATTGGGTATACGTGGAGACCCGATGGGTAGGCTATTAATCCAAGCTCTTTTACAATCTATGCAAATTTCATAATCTGAATATTTATGCCATCATTCTCTCCTCTTTCTGTTCTCTACTTTCTCACTGTGTTTGCTTTTTACTTGTCATAGGCAACTGTAGCCAAGATGAAAACTTCAACCAGAATAGTGACTCTTGTAAGGTTGATGAGTCTAAGCTGCCACTACAATTAGCTATTGTTGGACGACCCAATGTGGGGAAGTCTACATTACTAAATACA
This sequence comes from Durio zibethinus, assembly GCF_002303985.1. The sequence continues at coordinate 1,611,344 of NW_019168270.1, forward strand.
TTGTTGCAAGAAGATCGTGTTTTGGTTGGTCCTGAAGCTGGTTTGACTAGAGATTCGGTGAGAGCACAGTTTCAATATCAAGGAAGAACTGTATATCTGGTATAAATACTTTGCTTGTTTTAAATCTTTCTTTTATCAGATGACTGTTGGGCTCTGATGTAAGTCAAAAGGTGTTAAACATTAGCTGCCCATTCTCTCGATATTTTCGGAAAATTTTGAAACTTGTCGAACCCAAAAGTTTTTTTTTTTTTTCATTTGCTCATAAAAAGTAAAAAATAAATTGATGTTTGATTCTGTTTCTGTCTTTTCTTAAATTATCGAGGCTCTCCTGAGTACTAACCTCATGGAAATTATCATAAGGTCAGTTTCCCTTCAATTATCATAATGGAAAATTCTAAGTCCAAAATTTACAGAGCTTTCTCTCTTGGTCCTGGCCATTTCCTTACTTTTATTTCCTAGCTCATGCCATGCAATGTGAACCAACTCCTTTCCCTTTGTGGGGAATAGACTTAATCATTGCCATAAGGAAGGTTAATCTTAATAGGCTGGATTTCTAGTGAAGAGCTAATGTACCCAATTTGATTTAGGTTTAGTCTGATACCATCTGCTTTAATTCTATTTTTAGTTGTTCGATCTAAGTCTTTGGATGAACCAATCTTTAGTTGAAGCATTTGTTGTTTTGATTTTTGCTGTGGTTTGTAACTCAGGTTGATACTGCTGGTTGGCTGCAAAGAGTTGATCGGCAGAAAGGACCTGCTTCATTGAGCATTATGCAATCAAGGAAAAATCTGATGAGAGCTCACGTAGTTGCTTTGGTTATTGATGCTGAAGAGGTTTGTCATACATTATACAGTGTCATATCTATAAATTGATTTGTCTTTGGAGGTCAATCCTTTCTGATATGATGGAGATAATTTTTTGGAAGCATTAGGTTTTCTGTGTTGGTGACTGACTGCTTAAAAAGGAAAATAGCAGTTAGCCTTTTGGGACCTCTTGCTTTGGTCAATCTATCAACCATGTAATGGTTTGATGATGCAGTGGAGTAATGTTGCAGATGTAAGAAGCATATATTATGGATCCATTTTTTTAGTTGTATATATCATGGGTTCAGTTGTAATTTTGTATATCTCTTTTAGGATATTTAAGTTAGGTTTAATAATCTTGCTTATTTACAAAGTTTTTAGCGAGTGTTCTATAAATATCATTGTTATTTATAGTCAAATTGGGATATTGTCAGATATTGAGAACTGAGTGCTACAAATTTCTTAGAATTTGAGAATTGTTTTTTTTTATTCTTTGCTCTCTTTTTTGTTCCCATCCCACAGTAGTTCATGTTCATTCTAAAGGTACAACAAATAGTAGCCTAAAATTTTGATGGTATGGAACCCATGCACATTAAATATTATAACAGTAGGGAGAGCTTGTCTAAACATCTGATACTTATGGTTGCCATGTCCATGGGATGATGATCAGATTGCAAAAGCTAAGCGAAGCATGACACATGCAGAAGTAGTTATAGCAAGACAAGCAGTGGAAGAAGGTCGTGGTCTGGTCATAATTGTGAACAAGATGGATCTTCTAAAGGGGAAAAGAAATTCCACGTTATATAAAAAAGTCAAGGAAGCTGTTCCTCAAGAAATTCAGATGGTTATACCCCAGGTTTGTCAGTTTAATCTTTATTTTTAATTTCAATAATATTTAAAGAATCTTTTTATTATCTACTGCTTGGAGTAAAAAACTGTGTTTTCTGTGATGCTGTAACTGTGATTTTAATGGGTTAAAAAAGCTAAATGATTGTTTGGCATGGTAACAATGACTGGGAATTGTGTTAACTGCTATAACACTTGGCATAAGAAGCATCAAAGAGTTGTTATGGCAATAGACTAATCTAGCAAGCTACATTTTTTGGGAGTTCATTATAGAAGCATTTGTGGCCGGATATTGAGTGCATAGGAAAATGTACATTTGACTGTTTCAGTGTAAATTTTTGTCACCTGTTAGAAAAATAAGAGGGTTAAGTGAGGCCATAGAGAGCTAGTTAGAGTAGAAACATTGTATGATGATCTTCTATAGATGCAATAACACACCTTTCATTGATTTTATTACGAATTCAAAATGGCGATGAGTACCATTAGATAATTTTATGTTATCATGGCCATGTGACAGGTAACTGGGATACCAGTTGTATTCATCTCTGCAATAGAGGGAAGAGGGCGTGCAGCTGTTATGTCTCAAGTCATTGATACATACGAGAAGTGGTGTTTAAGGTTGTCCACTGCACGTCTTAACCGATGGTTGCGAAAGGTCTGTGGCCAATATCTTTGTTTTTCTTATCTTAAAGCTCTGAAAGTAGATCTGACAATTCGTGTTCTTGTTGTGTAAAACATTGGCAATTCATGTGTTCATTTCGTATTTTACACAAAATTTGTATGTTACAATTGAAAACACAATTCTTTGTTAAACTCAGATATGATTTTTACTAAAATTTTAACGTATTCTTTTTGTATTATTTTTATATCATGTTTTGAATTGTCAAAGTCTATAATGTAATTAGTAATTGAATGTTTTCTGTTCGTCTGTTTCAATCTGTGTCTCTTGTTGGTCAGGTTATGAGCAGGCATTCTTGGAAAGACCAGGGTGCTCAAACCAAGATCAAGTACTTCACTCAGGTGAAAGCCAGGCCTCCCACTTTTGTCGCCTTCATGAGTGGGAAGACCCAGCTCTCCGATACATACATAAGGTTTCTAACAAAATCTTTGAAGGAAGATTTTGACTTGGGGGGAATTCCCATCCGGATCATGCAGCGATATGTTCCTAGAATAGCCGGAGGGAGCAGCAGTAAGAACAGCCAATCTAATGGCACCAGAGCTGTTGAACGGACCCTATCCGACAAGAGAAGTGTCCTTGTTTAGGTATTGCGATTTTAACTTGAACAGAGGCGCCTGTATTTGCTATTTATTCATTGTTTTTGGCTTAAAATTCTTTAGATCATTCTTTTGGGACGACTCTACCCATGGATATAACCATTTCATGCATTGTATGACAAATATTTTGTATGTGTGGTCTTAGATTAGAATTAGAACTTCCGTCTCTGGATGCTTAAGTCGGTCTTTCTTAAATAATATGCTTAGCATTTGCGCTGCACACTCCACTAAATCACTAGGAGTTTAAGAAAAAGGATTCCTGCGGGGTCGTCGTGACACATCTATCAGCTTGCTTATGTTGTACTTGAACGTTTTGTAGAAGAGAGAAAGAAATAAAAGAAAAAATGTTTTTATTTTCCTTTTCAGCCTAGTAACCACCTTGGCTTTATCAAAAGAGAAGTTTTTACAATTGTACTCGTTAAGTTTGATTTTCTCCTACTTTGGTACAATTCAATGGCCATATTTTCAAAATCCGAAGTAAATAAATTGGGTTAATTTTTATTATGTCAGTTGAATTTTTTAATTTTATAAAAGAGTTAAAAGATTGATATATATATTTATTATTTTTAACATACTTTCAGGTTTTGTTTGGAAGAATAATAGAAAAATTGAAAGAAGAAAGTAAAAAAATGAAAAAAATATATATTTTTCATTCATGTGTTTAGATTAGAAAATAGAAAACGTTAAAGAAAATGAAAATTTTTTTCATCAATTATTTGATACAGTCAAAAAATAAAAACTGAAAATTATGTGATTTTATATTATAATATTTTCAAATTAAAATGAAAAAGAAAAATTAAAATAATAAACAATATTATAAATATGCAATATACTTATGTTTTTCTCATTTTCTTTCTCTTTTTTTTTTAATCCAGAATTATATGTAATTGTGAATAAGTATAAAAAATATTCATAATTGAATCTAAAACTTAATTTAATTAATTTTTAAAATTACTTTTCAAAAATAGTATTTAATAAGTTTAAGTTTGAATTTCATCATTTATAATTCTTCCTCTTATCTCATATTGTGACTTCATAAAAAAATCTTATCATTTTTATTTTCTTTTATCTCAATTTTCTTTTTTTTTTTTTTATCACGCTTCATTTTTTTATTTTTTATTTTCTCTATTTATCATTCTACATTTTGACTCTACCAAACGCATTTTCACTCCACTCTTTTAACATCTCCAGTGAAATCTAAAAGTTCTGCTAATAATGGATGGAATAAAAATTTTTTTTTTAAAAATTGGTATTTTGTTCAATAATTAGCTACTTTATCACTCTATCAAATCCATTTTTAAGAGTTACACTTCACACTAGTAACATCTTCAATGAAATATAAAAATTTCACTAATAATCGACAAATAAAATTTTTTATTAAATTTGATATTTTATTTAGTATTCGTTTAGATTCAATCGTATTTTTGATGTGATGCGATTAAATTTATTATATTATTATTTAAATTTAAATATTAAATTTAATAAAATTTATTTAATATAAATTTATTATTAAATTTTTTTAATTATAATTATAATTAATAATTAGGTACTTTTCACTCAAACAGACACATTTTAAGCCGTACACTTCGCCCTATTAAAATCAGCGGTGAAATCTAAATGTTTCACTAATAATGGATGGAATAATTGTTTTTTTACTAAATTTGGCATTTTCTTTTAAAATTCAGGCACATAAAGGCTGGTTGAGTCAATTCCATAGAAATATAGAAGTAAAGACAATGAATTGACGTGGTCGAATTGGCTTTGGTTTTGCATGTTCTGTTAGTGGGTCCTACACTTCAAATTTTGATCCTTTTTGAGAGCTTCCACCTTAACCTTATCAGGACACACTGAAACAACAGCTGTGTGGCTAACTAACTGCTTCCCCTTCCCTCCGTTTTCCTCCCTGCCCAAACACAAACAAACAAAACCAAACCAAACATATAAACCTCAGAGTCTTCAAACTCTTTCACTTAACACTTTCTCGTCCGTTTCTCTCCAGGGGTTTTACACTTTTCTTTTCCTTCCTCTTCCATGGCTTCCTCTATCTTAACTTCCTCCATGTTAGCTCCTTTCTCTTCTTCCTCCTCCTTCAAGTCATCTATTTTCCTTCCCCCTACTTCCCTTCTCTTCCCTTCTTCCAAACCTACTTTCTCTTCATATCCCTCTCAATCGTTCGCCAAATCCTTTCTCATTTTTTCCTCTTTAAACCCCAACCTTCCCTCTCCTCTGCGCCGCCCTGCGTATGTTCCCAACCATATTCCCGATCCCAACTACGTCCGCATCTTCGACACCACCCTCCGTGATGGCGAGCAATCCCCCGGCGCCACCCTGACTTCCAAGGAAAAACTTGACATTGCTCGTCAACTAGCGAAGCTTGGTGTTGATATAATTGAAGCTGGGTTTCCAGCTGCCTCAAAAGACGATTTTGAAGCTGTTAAAGCTATTGCTAAGGAGGTTGGGAATGCAGTGGATGAGAAAGGGTATGTACCTGTTATTTGTGGACTTTCTAGGTGTAATGAGAAGGACATTGAAACGGCTTGGGAGGCGGTTAAGTATGCGAAAAGGCCTAGGATTCATACCTTTATCGCTACGAGCGGGATTCATTTGGAGTATAAGTTGAGGAAGAGCAAAGAGGAGGTTTTGGATATTGCTAGGACTATGGTTCGGTTTGCTAGGAATTTGGGTTGCAAGGATGTCGAGTTTAGCCCCGAAGACGCTGGCAGGTTCTAATTTTGTTCTCCCTTATCTCCCATTATGTTATGCTTGTAAAATGGGTTGTTTTTGTTCTTGGTACATAGAAGATAAAGAATATGAAAGAGGACATAGGTGCCGGGATTTGAATCCTTGGATGTCAAGTTTTAAGGGTGGTTGCATAAACCAATTGAGTTAAGTTCGGGTACCGGAAAATGGATTGCTCCGGGATAAGATTATATGTATTTTTTTATAGAAAGGATAAGATTATTTTTAATTACTACTTGTGTCAAAGAAAAGAGATAACAGAAAGGGTTGCAATTATGAGAATAGTTTTATTTGGTTTAGAATAGGGGAAGTAAGAGGATAAAAGGTTAAAACCAGAAAGAGGAATTGAAGTTTAAATATGGATAAACTATGGTTTAATACTTGTTTCTTGATTGCATATAATTGAAGGCAAACCATTTTGGTGAGAGATATGTGTTTCATCAAAATATTGCTGCAACAAGTGCATGCTTGTATTTGTATGAGGTGGAGTAATTTGTTCCCAGGACTTTAATTGATGGCTGTTTTGCAGTAGCAGCAGTGTATGGATCTGCCATAGGCTGCTTTTGAAATAAGATAAGTAAATGTAAAAGGGTATATGTCATTGCTTCTCTTGTTGACGATATAGTCTTGTTTCTTTGGATCCTACCAGATCTGACAGAGACTTTTTATATGAGATTTTGGGTGAAGTGATCAAGGCTGGAGCTACAACTCTTAACATACCTGATACCGTTGGCATAACGATGCCCAGCGAGTTTGGGCAATTAATTGCTGATATAAAAGCCAATACCCCTGGAATTGAAAATGCTATAATTTCAACACACTGCCAAAATGATCTTGGGCTTTCTACTGCCAACACTTTAGCGGTAGGTCACTGCTTTACTTCATTAGTTGATGCAAAGTTTGATATGCTTGGATTGCATTTTCATGTTAGCTGTTATGAATTCAGGGAGCTTGTGCAGGTGCAAGGCAAGTGGAAGTAACAATCAATGGCATTGGGGAAAGAGCTGGAAATGCTTCATTGGAGGAGGTGAGCTTTTACTTTTGCTATATTAGAGTGATTGTGTATTTGGAATTTGAGTTATGCAGAAGTAGATTGAAAAACCTGGTTTTCTGTAGCAGCATCTGGTGTTCTTGGACGTTTTAGTCAAATAATCCATGATGCATGAGTCCATACTACCTAAGAGGCTAAGACCCCTCTCGTTGTCAACTAAATCTGCGTTAGATGGCTACAAATTACCTTGAAATTCAGTTAATGAGGTTTCTGGAATTTTCATGTGCTTCAATATTTGAGATAGTTACTGTTTTGTCTGCCTCTAATGTACTATGTTTGTTGGTCTCCCTTTCATGGCTTTTTTTTTTTTTAATTTCATTTTTTATGCCAAAGATAAAGGAGGGAGAAAGGGCATTTTAAGGCTCACATTATCAAGTAACTCATGACAGAGGTTGTGTCCGTTGTTAGATAAATTGGCAAAGAACACAACCAGTTTCAGTGAAACTCTTAAGAGTTGATACCACGCTTGTCACATCATAAAAGAATGCACAATTCTATGAAAATAATTGTAAATTACATTAAATGAATTCATCATGTCTTTTCTTTTTTTTTTGTTGAGAGAGAGAAGGTGGAGCGTGGGTTCTTGACAATGAAGGTGTTTATGCATCCATCTGATAAATTTTCCCATTTTAGTTTTGTAGTCTACCTATGTTAAACATTTAAATTCTGTAAATAAAAGGCTTTCAGCCGTCAATTGCTCTATTCTAGCTTCTAGTTGTCTTAAGAAACATTATTTTGGTTGTAATTGTTGAAATTGTCCCTTGATGGACGGTTCTTGTCCTATCCTACTGCCTATATTTTGTTTTACTGTTTTGATTTTAATTGAGCTTTTACTTTCATATGTGTAGGTTGTGATGGCCTTGAAATGTCGTGGTGAGCATGTGTTAGGAGGTCTTTATACAGGAATCAATACCCGACACATTGTGATGGCAAGCAAAATGGTATTCTTTTGTGAACTTCAGTTACAATTCAATGTTTCTTACTCTTGATTGATTTAACTCTGGGAGTTATTATTGACTTAAAATGGTTGTTTAGGTGGAAGACTACACAGGGTTACATGTGCAGCCACATAAGGCTATTGTTGGAGCCAATGCTTTTGCTCATGAAAGTGGTATCCACCAGGTTGGTTTTCTAGTGTTTAACTGCATATATGTTGTGAACCTCCAAACTATTTTCTGTCTATTTTTAAAGTAAGTTTTTTTTATGGCTAATATCTATGATGTAACAATTTCTCCTTTCTAACTTTTTATATTTTAAGAAATACAACTTCCTTATATCCTTTTGGAGTTTACTTGAATGCGTAATCTATTACTTGTGGTGTTCTTTCATTGGGTGTTCTTCTGTTCTTTTGTTCTGTGTTTTCTTTCTTTCTCGTCTTAAGTGAATATTGACAATATTAATTAATAATAATTGTTAATATGTTTAGCTACGCTGGCGATTTCTTGTACAAATCAGGTTGCTGAGTGAAATTGCTGACAATTAGTGATGGTATAGTTCAGAGCCAACTCAACCAAACTCTCTCAACCCTTAATCCCAAAATAGTTGTGCCTAGTTAAAAGAATCTGTTTTTGTCATTCTGTTTGGCTAAGGATGCTATCCTCAGAAAGATCTAAAGAAGGCAACAAAGTGAACTTTTTTCGTTGTTTTGATTAGTGTATATATATATATATATCTGTGCTTACAAAAAATAATAAAAACAATAAGATATATATTCCCAAATGCTTTCTGTTCTGTAGGATGGAATGCTAAAGCACAAAGGTACTTATGAAATTATATCTCCTGAAGATATCGGGCTTGAACGGTCCAATGAAGCTGGTATTGTCCTTGGAAAACTTAGGTAGGTATTTCATTTTTCAAAATCTTTTTCTTCATATTTCTGGTAAATCTTTTTCTTTTAATATGTTTCGGATGGAGTTAGAGGGATGTATATAGTGAAATATGTTAAGTGCAGCAAGAGCTATAATTGGTTTTTCATTTCTTTTGAATTTTGGATGCAATGTCACAATTAATCTGACAGAAATAGTTGAGGATTTAACATAAGAAGCAATATATTTTGTCACCATCACAAAGAATACTGTATTTATGTTTGTGAATATATCTTATATCCAATCTTGTGAGTATTTTTTGAACTTTTGACTGTGAACTTTGAGGATACTGGAATTGGTGCAATGGTATGGGGTGATCTTTTAATAGATTTTTTCGTTGGCCTTTTCTCGTTCATATGAAAGGTGTTCATCCACTGATATCAAGGTAGTCGAAGGGTAAACAAATTGTTAATATATCTTATATCCAATCTTGTGAGTATTTTTTGAACTTTTGACTGTGAACTTTGAGGATAGTGGAATTGGTCCAATGGTATGGGGTGATCTTTTAATAGATTTTTTCGTTGGCCTTTTCTTGTTCATATGAAAGGTGTTCATCCACTGATATCAAGGTAGTCGAAGGGTAAACAAATTGTTAATATCCCTTGAGTTGGTAGGCACCAAAAAATTTCTTGGCCGAGTAAAAAAGGGTACTATTATTAATATACTTGATAAATATATTGAACTTTTCCTAATATTCTAGAATAGCTTGGCTAGTTATCAGAAATATTTGTGAAGCATAATGGTTCACTACATTTGTTAGATTTCTGGCAAGTTTCTTTGTGTATAAACATAGACTTCTCTGCCTCTCTTTTTTTTTTTTTTCCTTCTTGATATCTGATGCAGCAACTTTTAAACTTTCTCCTATTTCATGAATGAACTTCCATGGTGCTATTTTGGTTGGAGTTGGATATGAATGTTGGACATGAGTATTAGTACTACTCAGTTATTCCCAAGTTTTTCCCTATAACGGAAGGGTCATATCTCCATATGTCTTTCCATTTTGAGGTGCCAAATGTGTTCAACATGGGTACTTTTTGGACAGATGAAGAGTCAGATCAAGATTTTTTACATGTATGCTCACACATTTTAAATTTACTGAAAGAGTCTTGCATTCTAGCCTGTGTGGGTTTGGAAGAGGTGAATTGAAAGAGGAAGCCTAGATTTCTCGATCAGGGAATTCCCTTCTCTCTCCCACCCTCTCCCACCGGAGCATATCACCTACAACAATTGTACTACAATTAACCAATCAAAATTTAGAAACATGTAGGGTCCACCAAAATATTATGTGGAGTCCACACTTATAAGTGGTGGACCCTTAGTCCCTTACATGATTCTTGATTGTGATTGGGTAATTGTAGGTGAAATGCTCTCCCTCCCCACCATCACCACTACCAAAAAAATTGTCATCTTCTTTTGTGAGATTGATGCCATCTTCTGGTATTTTATTACTACTTAAATGTATGCAGTTCTGTTATGATACTTATCATAATCATGTTGTTAGTATCTTACTATTCATTTTTTTTATTTTTACAAATTCAGCTGTGTGGAAAATTGATTCCTAACCAGATTTGATTAGTTGTCATTTATTTAGCATTTTGGTTATTTCCTAATAAAAGGGATTTGGTTCATTGATCAAATTCTTACTTGGTAGTTTCCATTTATCATTAGAGGATTTTTAGGTGATTTGTTATTATCTCTAGTATATCATGGGATTTGCCAAATTTGATATTTTAGCTATATATATATATATATACTCTTGTACTCTAGAAAGTTTTTTTAGAATTCATAAATAAAATTCTCATGAATTTCTTTATGGTATCAAAGTCAGGATTTCTTTCTGTTACCTTTTTCAAATCTTTCATGTAGTAGGCTTCTTCCATTTTTGCCTATACGTGATGGGGGCCTGTTAGTGTGGTGTTATTCTACATCTAATAAATATTCAATTTCTTGTAATCTTATATTCAAGTTGGACTCCTCCACTTATTGGCAATTGGTTTTGAGTTGAATATTTAACATGGTATCAGAGTGTTCATCCTGAATCATCAAAACCTATATATATATATATATATATATATATTTTTTTTTTTCTTTCTATCTTTCTATCTACACTATGGCCAACGGCACAGGTGTGTCTAAGCCCCCCATGTTGCTTATCACTGATCACAAACTTAATGGACAAAACTTCATCCAATGGTCTCAATCAGTGATGCTGTTTGTTTGTGGAAAATGTAAGGAGGATTATCTCACGGGAATGGTTGTTTCACCTAGTGAGGATGACCCGCAATACCAAACTTGGAAGTTGGAGAATAGCATGGTAATGTCGTGGTTGATCAATTCTATGACCAACGAGATGAGTGAGAATTTCATGTACTACAAAATTGCCAAGGAGATTTAGGATGCTACGAAAGAAACCTACTCCGACGTAGACAATACGTTTGCAATATTTGAGATGAAAAACACTCTACATGATTTGTGGCAAGGAGACTTCTCTATCACGGAATATTTTAATTCCTTAACTCGTTATTGGTAGCAATTAGATATCTTTGAAGAAATAGCATGGAAGTGCCTTGACTATAGCCAATAATACAGGAAAATAATGGAGAAGGATCGAGTTTATAAGTTTCTACTTGGTCTAAACAAGAGCCTTGATAATGTTTGTGGGAGAATTCTTAGCATCAAGCCATTACCTAGCATTCGAGAAGTTTTCTTTGAGGTCTGCTGAGAAGAGAGTAGCAGGAAAGTGATGCTAGGGATATCATGCAATCCACAAGAGATAGAAAATTCAGCCATTGCTGCACGAGGACCAAAATCCTACCAAGGTGGTGAAAATCGATAGAAGAAAGATAACAGACCTTGGTGTGACCACTATTAGATGGCAGGACATACATAGGAAAATTGTTAGCAAATCTATGGGAAACTTGCTGACTACAAACCATGTTCTACTCGAAATTGAAAGAGTCATGGAAATTTTGCCACCATCGAGAGAACTCCAACACCCTCGGAATCAAGCCCGTTTAGTAAAGAGCCGTTGGAACTTCTTCAGAAAATTGTTTAACAATCTCTTCAGAACACTGGATCAGTTGTAAGCACATCGTCTGTTGTACAAAAAGGTAACTCTCTCAATGCTCTAATTGTGCAAAGTGGAAAATCAAGATCTTAGATTGTTGATTTAGGCACATCAAACCACATCACTGGTGATGCATCGATGTGCCATGAATATAGCCCATATTCTGAAAACCTCGCATTTCGAATAGCAGATGGGTCACTCTCTCAGGTAGTCGGGACAGGTTCAGTCATTATTTTAAAGAACATAACACTTGACTCTGTTCTTCATATCTCTAATTTAGATTGCAACCTTCTACCTATTAGTAAAATTATGAGATCTTAATTGTGTCACTAAATTTCCTTCTAACATGTGTGAGTTTCAGGGCTTGGATTCAACGAAAAAGATTGGCGATGCTAGGATGTTTGTTGGACTCTATCTTTTTAGAGATGAAGAATCTAAGAGACAATCATGGAAGAGTGCTTGTTCAATTTCATTTTCTAGTAAGAGTAAAGAAAATACAATCATGTTATGGCACTATCATTTAGGACATTCAAATTTCTTGTACCTCAAAAAATTGTTCCTCGATTTATTCAACAAAGGTTCCAAGTCTTACCAATGTGAAATTTGTCAATTTTTCAAACATACTCGCAATTCATGTCCGAGTCAACCATACAAATCAACTCATCCTTTTTCTATGATCCATAGTGATATTTAGGGGACCATCAAGGGTTAATAATATTACAGGCTCTAGATGGTTTGTTACTTTATTGATGATCACATCAGAGTTACATGGCTGTTCCTCATGAAAGACAAGTTAGAGGTTAGTTCAATATTTCAAAATTTCGACAAGATGGTGCAAACTCAATTTCAGGCAAAAATTCAAGTGCTCAGAACAAATGATGGGTGAGAATACTATCACTCAATTCTTGGATCTTGTTAGATCAAGAAATTATTCATCAGAGCTTATGTACCAAAACTCCTCAACAAAACAGAGTTGTTGAGTGAAAGAATAGACACCTAATGGAAGTTGCAAGATCTATTATGCTAGCCTCTAATGTCCTGAAACATTTCTAGGGAGAAACAATTCTGATAGTAGCCTTTGTTATCAATAGAATGCCTTCCTGAGTACTAAAATTCCAAACCCCCTATCAAACAGTTCTCAAAACCTACTCTTATGTCCAAATTATTTCCTCCATACCAGTCAAAGTGTTCGGATGTACTACCTTTGTTCATATACATCCACAACACAGTAAACTAGATCCCAGATCACTCGGTATATATTTTTTGGCTACTTACCTAACCAAAAAGGTTACATATGTTATTCACCAACTACCATAAAGTTTTACACTTCTATGGATGTCACCTTCTTTGAGAATAAACCATTCTATCCCAAAGTCAATATTCAGGATGAGAGTTCTAAGGAATATCAACTTTGGGAGATTGAGCCATCATCTGATCCTTCATCTACTTCTTTGCCAATTCAAATTCCCATTTCAAATAATTCTTCTTCTTTTTCCGAGTCAACTAGTCATCCTGAGTTTCCAAAATTTCCTGAAATCATGCAAAAGACAAAAGTTAAGGAAATGATTGTATACTCAAGAAGACTGAAATCTCAAAAGGAGATAGGGACCTGTACATCTCCAACATAGAACTAAATTCTGAACCAAATCCAGGAACTTTTAAAATTCATACAGGTAACATAATTACTAAACCTATCTCTGATGATTTTCCTAGTGATCTTGATCAGCTTATTGCTATAAGAAAAGGTGTGAGACCATGTACTTAGCACCCTATTATAATTTTGTTTCCTATGAAAGGTTGTTTCCTACTTACTGAGCACTGGTTACATCATTAACTGATGTTCATATACCAAATACCATACAAGAAGCGCTTGAACAACCAAAGTGGAAGGCTGCGGTAATGGAAGAAATGTAAGCACTAGAAAAGAATGACACACGGAAAATTACTGATCTTTTGGAGGAAAGAGCGCAGTGGGATGTAAGTGGATTTTTACTATCAAACACAATACAGACAGAAGTGTGAACAGATTCAAAGCTCGTTTTGTGGCTAAGGGGTTCACTCAGTCTTACGAGATTGATTATGAGAAGACGTTTGCTTCGGTAGCAAAACTGAATTTTGTTCGTGTGTTACTGTCACTTGTTGCAAACCTAGATTGGCCTCTTTACCAACTCGATATCAAAAATGCATTTTTGAATGGTGATCTAGTGGAAGAGGTCTACATGAAGATTCTTCCAGGATTTGACAACCAGGACAACATCGGCAAGGTGTGTAAGCTTCATAAATCCTTGTATGTCCTTAAACAATCTCCTCGCACTTGGTTTGATCGTTTGACTAAGGCTGTTAAAAAGAATAGGTTCTTACAATGCCAATCCGACCACACTATGTTTGTCAAAACATTCACTAAATAGCAAGATTTTTATTATAATTGTTTATGCTGATGATATTGTACACACAAAAGATTATGAAGAGGAAATAATTGGATTGAAGACTCTTCTAGCTAAAAAGAGTGAAATAAAAGACTTGGGACAGCTTCGATATTTTCTTGGCATGGAAGTAGCGCGATTAAGAAATGATATTTCTGTTTCACAACGAAAATATACTTGATCCTTTCAAAGAGACAGGGGTGCTTAGGTGTTAACCAATGGATACTCCGATGAACCCAAATGTCAAGATGGGAACCAGAGATGGAAGTCCTCTTGCAGAGCAAAATAGATACCAGAGACTTGTGGGAAAATTAATTTATTTGGTGCACATTAGACCTAATATTGGCTTCTCTGTAAGCATGGTGAGCATATTTATGAACAATCCTACAAAGAGACACATGGTGTCAGTATATTGGATGCTTCAATACTTGAAAAAAAAATCCAGGCAAAGGGTTGCATTTCAAAAAAACACTAAATAGAGATGTGGAGATTTTCTCAGATGCAAATTGGGCTGGTTCTGTGACAAACCGAAGGTCAACTACAGGGTATTGTACATATCTATGGGGCAATTTGGTCACTTGAAGAAGCAAGAAACAAGCAATGGTAGCTCGAAGTAGTACTGAAGCTGAATTTAAGGCTATTTCTCATGGGATTTGTGAAGGAATTTGGCTTGAGAGAATGCTAGAGGAACTGAAAAAGTTAGCTAGGAATTCAATGAAACTGTTTTGTGATAATAAAGCAGCTATTAAAATTGCCAAAAGCCCTGTTCATTGTGGTCGAATGAAACATGTAGAGATTGATCGCCATTTCATCAAAGAAAAGATTGAAGAAGGTGCAGTCAAACTGGTTTATACTCCAATAGAACATCAAACAGACGACATCCTTACCAAGGCTCTTCATTGTGGCAATTTCGAGAATTTGAAGTTCAAGTTGCGTATGATTGATATCTACCACCCAACTTGAGGGGGAGTGTGGAAAACTAATTCCTAACTAGATTTGATTAGGTGTCATTCATTTAGTATTTTGATTGTTTTCTAAATAAAAGGGATTTGATTCATTGATCAAATTCCTACTTGGTAGTTTTCATTTATTGTTAGAGAATTTTTAGGTGATTTGTTATTTTCTCTAGGATATCATGGGATTTGGCAGATTTGATATTTTAGCTATATATATATTCTTGCACTCTAGAAAGTTTCTTAAGAATTCATAAATAAAATTCTTATAAGTTTCATCAAGTTGTTACAAAAATTATGACTTCTCTGTTATTCTTTTTTTTTTTGCAATTCTCTGGTAAAGTGGCCGTCATGCTTTGAGAGACCGATTGAAAGAGGTATGCTGCTTTTAGGCATGTGTAAGTTTGATGATATTACCTCTCTATGCTTTATCTAAGCACCTAGCTCTTCCTATTTTCCTCAGCTTGGTTACGAGCTTGATGATGAACAGCTTGGGAACATATTCTGGCGCTTCAAAGCAGTAGCTGAACAAAAGAAGGTAAACAAGAGTTTTTACAGATTTCCTGGATTTCTTTTCCCCTCAAATCATCACATAATCAACTATTTATAGTATATCCAACTGAATGAGTTGCATTTGGAAACTAAGCTGTCTTCAACTATGGAAACTTCTGTGTTTTCCAGTGATGTTTTTTCAGAAAAAGAAAATGAAAAATGAGAATGTGCCTAGAGTACAATTTTCATAAATTTTCCCTTGCAAAACCAGCATTATTATCGTGGATTACATTTTTAAACAGTTTTTCAAAGTTCTCCATCTCTGTTTACTCTGTTATTTAAAAAAAAAAACCTGGTTTTCTAGCTTCAGCGTCTAAAAAAGGTTTTTTTTTTTTTTTAATCTGTATGGAAAATAAGAAGAGAAAAAAATGAGATACATTACAGAGATAGGAAATTGGTAATGTTTTTGTTGGTAGATGTAGTTTTCTCTTTTCATTTCTTACTATTAGTGGAGCCATAAACTCCAGTTTGATGCTGAATGTATTTTTAACACAAAAAAACACCTATCTTTCTCAATCCATCATGGAGTTATGACATGGTTAACCTTGTAATCTAAGCTTAAAGAGATGATGTTGGTTTAAGAAATGGTTTGTGGGCTTTTGGAAAATGAAGACATAGGCCTGAAAGGTGGATGGTTGCTGGCAGTTGATATGTTTGCAAGATATTCTGGGTAGCCCCAGTTTAAGGGGTTCTGGTTGTCATTGATGGCTTAGCAAATAGTTAATGAGGAATTTTGGTGGGTTTGTGTTCCAAATAATTGAAAAAATATTTCAAGATCTTATATTGATTTTGAAAAAACAGTGGAAGGCAATGGTTTTTGCTGGTTATGAATGCTTGTATCAATTAGCTTCTCAAGTATCCTGGCTTCCCTGGAAGTTCAGTTTATTTTTAGTTGAGTTGTAGTTGCTTTGTTCTATAACTTGATTCTTAGAAAGGGAAAAGTAACTGTTGCTCTAAAGCTCTGCTAAATGCATGATTTTTGTTGTTTCTTTATGAAGATGATTGTGGTCTATACTTATTTTATTAACTGGTATTCCAGAGAGTCAACGACGCTGATCTAATAGCATTGCTTTCGGATGAAGTTTTTCAACCAGAAGTTGTTTGGAAGCTAAATGATCTGCAGGTAACTAGACAATGTTTTGAATCATAGTTACAGGAATGTGGCATGGCGTGTGTGACTTAGATATTTTATGGTTCAGTGGGGATAAGCTTCATTTATTCGTTACTTTCGGTTGCAGTACAGTATAAAGCATTATTGGGGTTATTTTGATTTAAATATATATTTATGTTTTTTAAACACATGAGTGTATTTTAATATGAACATAGAAGTTTATTGATATTCGTAATCAAGAATATACGAAGTGGATCGCAGTTCTAGGGGTAGCAGCGATCCTGGTAACTGTGTTTTAAACTATGTTGTTCATCATCCGATTTGAATGAAATTTTAGTTTCTGATAATACTTGAATGGAAAACATAACATGCAGGTTACTTGTGGAACTCTTGGTCTTTCTACCGCAACAATTAAACTCACAGGTGCTGATGGGAGGGAGCATGTCGCATGCTCAGTTGGAACTGGGCCAGTAGATTCAGCTTATAAAGCCGTCGATCTCATTATAAAGGTTTGATACATGAGATTGGTAGTTTTCTTTTATGATATAAGGGATGGCAATGAGTCGGATCGAGACAGGTTTTTATTCGTTTTAAATCTGATCCGATTTTATATATATAAAATTTGAATTTGATTCGATCTTAAAAATTTTTATTTTTATTTTTAATAATCTGATTTTACGTGCCTCGATTTGATATTGTATAAAATTATATCCGAATTCGATTCGATTTAAAATTTATAAAATATTATTTTTTTAATATAAAATATTATTTTTGTAACATAAATATAAAATTAAATAAATATATAAATATAAAATTAAATAAATAATAAAAAAATAATTTTTTATATATATTGGATCGGATTGTGTTGAATTTGTCTAAAATTTAAAACCTGATTTTAATTCAATTTCAATTTTTTATTAAAAAAAAGATTTTAAAAGGTCAAATTGGATCGAAGCCGTCATTCGGATTGGATTATTTTTACTAAATTCACTGTTAGTGTTATTGAAGAATTTGTCTATGAAACACACTTTTACTGAGATTGTGGAGCAATGCTGCAAAATTTCCTCCTCCATTTGCAGGAACCAGTCACACTTCTCGAATACTCAATGAACGCTGTTACAGAAGGCATTGATGCTATCGCCACCACCCGCGTCCTAATTGGCGCAGAAAAAGGTCACATATCGACTCATGCTTTGACTGGCGAACTAGTTTATCGAACATTTAGGTATGGAATCTTCTTGCTGTTGTTTCCTTTGACATTTTAACACTTCCAACCCCAAAATTCGGTGCATAAATCTTTTTATCCTTTGGTGCCAGTGGAACTGGAGCAGGAATGGATATAGTTGTTTCCAGTGTCAAGGCTTATATTGGTGCATTAAATAAGATGTTAGGTTTCAAGAAGCAATATCGAACAAAGGCTTCTATAGAAAGAACTGCAGTTTCTGCTTTAGAAGTAAAACAGTGATAATGCTTTGAAAGGTTTTTGCATATAAGTTTCAGAGACAGAATTGTTCTTATGTTTAAGAAGCCACATTGTTGGTTTTTGTTCTTTCTCAAGGAATTGTCGAAGCTGAGTGAAGCATCGTTTGATAATATTAATGACAAACAAGTTTCCTCGAATAAAGATCAGAGATGTAAACAAATCGGAAATGAATGAATAAAAATATATTTGTAATATGTTTGTTAATTTTTGAAAGTATTCGAGTTTAGTTTGTGTTTGATAAAAAAAATTATTCTATTTCTTTGAATTAGATTCATTTAAATAATAAAATATTTACATTTGATTCATGTTTGATTTTATTAAATTAAATAAATTTATTTGTGAATATTAAATAAATAATAATGAACATATTTAAATGAAAATATTTATAAACAATAAATAAATTATAATCAAATAAATTTAAACAAATATAAACGAATATAAAATAAATTTTAAAATAAAATTAAGATAAAAGATTAAAATATAATTTTGTTATTATTATTATAAACGAATAATAAATAAATTTTAAATAAATTTATTCACGAATATAAATCAAATCAAATAAATTTTTATTTGTATTCAGTTTATTTAATAAATTAATATAAAAATATTGTTTAAAATTATTTATGAAATTTAATAAATAAATAAAAATCAAACATATTCACAAATAATTTATTTAAAATTCTATTTTTTTAACACTTTTTATTAAAGGTGTCATGCTGTCTCCAAATTTTTAATTTTCACATATGAAAAAGAAAATGATGGAAAGAGGGAGCTTTGGCCCTATGAAAATTCTCAAATCCAGAGGTGATTTAGAGAGAATGTCGCACCTTTGTGTAGAGTTCAGATGGCAATTTTAAACAAAATATGAAAATATAATATAAAAATAATATAATTTAAATTTTTAATAAAAATAAAAAAAATTATGTTTAATATGTGATTCAAATTTAATAAGACAAAATTTTTATATTTATTTAATCTAAATAAATATAATATAAATACATAAATTATTATATTTACTTGCATTAAAAATTTATGTGATCACATGAAATCTCACTCTCAATGACTATTTGTGAGGTCAATTATGCTCAATGTCTTGCTTAAAACAGTTGGATATCCATCTCATTTAAGCATCAAAGGGAATAAAATTCGAATTCCATTCTTCAAAATCAAAATAAATTAATTAATTAATTAATAACAATTTCATCCCAATTTTTTATGGTACAATCTCATCCAAATCTTTTAAAACGTACAACCAACTACTTCTGGAGTTGTTGTTGTAGACTACTAGAGAAAGAAAATGAAACAAAAATAAATTCACTACGAATAATTTATTAAAAACCTGTCTGATTAAAAATAATAATAAAAATATTATTAATTAATGTAAAGAGATTAAAATCAATAACAAAATATATGTTTAAATATAAAAATAATTATGATAATGAAATAAATTATAATAAGAAAAAAATGATTATCAAATGTATTGTTAAAATAAAAATTTTAAATAATTTAATATTTATAAAATTAATAAATTATTTAAAATTAAATTAAATTAAATTATTTATTAGCTTATTATGTAATAAATTCTATTGATTAATTTATTATATAATAAAAATCAAAATGAATTAAAAATAAGAATTAGGTATTTTTAAGTTAACATAAAATTTCAAAGGTAAAAATGAAAATAAAATAAAAAATTACAGTATAATTGACTCTGGACCTAAAAAAATTCAGTACTCATTTGGATTTAATTGTATTTTTAGTACAATATGATTGAATCCATCACACCACCAGTTAAATCCAAATTTTAATTTTTTGATATATTTAATGTAAATTTTTTAAAAAATTTTTTAATTGCAATTACAATAATTTTTATTTTTTCAATTGCATTTATAGGAAATTAAAATAGATAGATATCACTATTTATAATTAAACAAAAAATTATAAAATTAAAACAAGAAAAAAATACTATGCTTATAGAAAAAGAAACCTATAAGTCAAAATGAGTTTTTTTATTAATGAAGAGGAATATCTAAGTTTATCATATTTTTAAATTATTATTTTAATTATAAATATTAATAAAATTTATTCAATGTATAAATAAAAAATTTAATTCCTTTGAAAGATTTTTATTAAATGAATTATATATATAAAGTTAAATTTCATATAATTTTTTTATTATTAGAGTTCTAATTTTGCATTTGCATCAAAAAATAAATAAAATAGAATGGTAAATTTGAAGCTCTCAATTTAATAAAATGGTAAATTTAAATTTTATCTTTAAATTTTATGTTAATCTAATATATTTTACATGTAAGATAAACTTTTCGTGTCAATACAAATTTAGAGATTAATATGCACTTATTAATTTTAGTTATTTATATCATATAAAAACTATACATTTAATCTACCATTATCATTTAAAAAATAAAAAATAAATATTCACATGCAACACACATGATTATAAATATTAATATGAACTAAAAATTATTTCACAAAAAAATAAAAAATTAGAAATAATAATATATGTTAGTGAATATATCAATTTAACTATAAATAAAGCAATTATCATAAAATTAGTAAATTTATAGATTTTATTTAATGGAAATATTTTGGTGTATAAAATAGTAATAATCTAAACAAATTTCTTTGAGAATAAAAAAAAATGTATTATTCATTAAATCATTTTTTTATATACATCTTTTGATTCTTTTCCCCGCGTTGCCTGTCTGTCAAATTACCTTTTTCTTCTGTCTTTCTTTCCTTCAAAACCAAAAGCAAAAGACAGCCTTCAAATCATCAAATTCCTCTCTGGCTCTGTCTGTTTCTCTCTTCTCTTTCTCTTTCTAAAATCGCTTCCCTTCCAAAAAAAAATAATAATAGTAGTAACAAACCCTAGAAAGAGAAAGAGAAAATAGAGAGAAAAGCCAGGTAGAATTCTTTTTTTTTTTTTCAATTTTTATCCATTTTAATCCTTTAATTTCGGTTTCGATCTGAAAGCTGTTTTTCCGTGTGCTTATCTGTGTCTTTTATTTTCTCAACTATTATTTTTACCCCTTTTTTTTTTCATTTTCAGAACAAATTTGAGGGTTTCATTTATCTTTTGATCATTTGATTTTTTTCGTGAAGTTGCAACGACCCATTTTAGAAATTGGGCTTAATTTTTCTGGGTTGTTTGATTTTTTATTTGTTTGCATTTTGATCTTTGATTTCTCGGCTTTTGTTTAATGGAAGGCGAGTATAATCAGAGTGGCTTGGTGGTAAGGCTTAATGGGTCTCTTTTTTCATTCATTTTTTCATGTATTCGAATGTTAAAAATTCAAATTTTATTGAAAATTCACCTCATGAGGCGTAATTAATTAATTAATTAATTATAATTAATTCAATTGTATTTTCAGTTTTTTTTTTTTGTCTTAAATTGTACTCCATGACATTGCATTTAATTTTGATCAGACATTGCCGCTCAGCCGCGGGTTCTCTGGATATATGGAATTGTTGGTTTTTGTTTTGGTACATTTATCGAGGTGTTGTTTTATCTATCATGATTCATGTGGTTAATGATATGCAATCCACATGTGCCTCAAATTGTTGTAGTAGGATGATATTTTGTTGCTTTTCTTAATTTTATGTTTTATTTTTAAATATGTTGTTTATTGATATTGGAATTTTGACCTTTTGAAATGTTGGATGAATGTGAAATCTCTCTTTAGATATGTCGGAGATTTTATCAACTTGCTTCCAGTCCTGGTTATGCGTAGAGATATGTTTTGATATAATAATTTAGTTATGAATGAATTGCAATGTGTTCATTGGATTATGCATGAATGTCTTCTGGAAAATGCAGGCACATGCACCTCCTCCTGGCTACTTTGTTCAACTAGAAAATACTGATAATCTGTATTTGAAGAAAAGAACAAAGATGCGTCGGTGGCTTTGCTGTTCCTGTCAGGTAGAGGAGAATTACCAATCACATGAAAGTGAGCACTTGAAGAGCCCCAAGTATAATACAGATGGTATGTCACTTTGATGCTAACTTGATTTGGCAATTCTGGTTTACTGTTAGGAACCTTTTGGGTAGTGTAAATTGTGTAGTTATGTTCTTGCAAATATAGATATTAGTATATTAAATTTTGCAAAACATCTTATCATATTTACTTTACTCTGGTGAATAGAAATGTGACTCGGGCATATTTTTGTATTTGTTGGTCTTGCTCATTACCTATTTTTTACTTTGTATAGAAAGCCTTAAGTGTTATACATGTTTTTTGATGACTGTTGTTTGACTAATGTCTCTATGTCTCTTTCTGCCTCTTCATTTCTATATATGCAACTAAGCACTATATATGTCTTTGTCATTTTGACTTTTGAATATTGTTGGAATATTTTTTATTTATGGGAAGAGATGAGGAAGTCCATTATTTTCTCATTTTTTTTCATAACATGTCTTATTTTGGTTTAAAACTGCCTTGCCCTCTGATTATTTAATTTCAAAGTGGAAGCTTTTATTCTAGTCCACCTTGAGCATTTAGGTTTTGGGTTTGTTTATTGGAAAGGAAAATAGAAACTCCCAGAATATTTCATTCGTTATTCAAATTTAAATACTGACAACCTTTTTTTTTTTTTAGGCAACTCAAGCTTGTTATGAGTTAGGCAAGAATTGGGGATTAATTTAGATTGATTTGATTGTTTTATATTTGGCTTTTACTTGCAAGATATGAAGATTATTTTTAAGCTGTCCTTTAAAAAAAAAAAAAAATCATTTTTAGTGTTTCCCAAACGAAATAAAGGTTTGAATACAATTTAAGATGATTGGCATGTGTTGTCCTATATTTTAATCTGTTATTTGAAATATGAATGTTTCTGTCAAGGTTCCTTACAAAAAAGTTTTCTTGTTACTTTTTAATTATTCAATTTCTATCATTTTTCTGTTGGAGTGCTTGTGTTCTTAGAATAATTTCTCATTGCTTATGCTATGAGCTTTCAGGGCATCAAAAAAACTCAAAGGTGGCAGCTCCTGTCAAGCCTGAAGTGCAAAAATCGGCACCACCTATCGAAGTGCCTGCACTATCCTTGGAAGAATTGAAAGAAAAGACTGACAATTTTGGATCAAAGGCTTTGATTGGTGAGGGTTCCTATGGAAGAGTTTATCATGCAAGCTTGAACAATGGAAAAGCTGTGGCTGTGAAAAAGCTTGACGTTTCCTCTGAGACTGAGTCAAATGTAGAGTTTTTAACCCAGGTATGTTAGCAATTTGACAGAACGGTTTTTTTCTAATTTTTTTTTTTAAATTCTTATTGTTAATGCCAATTCAGGTTGTCGTTATGTCATGTGTTTCCCCTTGTTTCTTAACTATTCCACTGTACAAATTTTCTTTGTTTAGGTTTCAATGGTTTCAAGATTGAAGCATGACAATCTTGTTGAGTTGCAAGGTTACTGTGTTGAAGGAAATCTCCGTGTGCTTGCATATGAGTTTGCAACAATGGGATCACTACATGACATATTGCATGGTTTGTGAGGCCATCATATTATAATATTAGTTCCTGATTTCTATTTATCTGACAAATTTTGTTATACAAAATAAACTCTATTAGTTTGACTTATCTTGTTTTTTCTTTTTTGGGAATTATAGGAAGGAAGGGTGTTCAAGGGGCACAACCAGGTCCAGTGCTTGACTGGATTCAGCGGGTAAGAATTGCTGTTGATGCGGCAAGGGGCTTGGAATACTTGCATGAGAAGGTTCAACGCTCTATTATACACAGAGATATCAGATCTAGCAATGTGCTTCTCTTTGAAGAATTCAAAGCCAAGATTGCAGATTTTAACCTCTCAAACCAGGCTCCTGACATGGCTGCTCGTCTTCATTCTACTCGAGTTTTGGGGACTTTTGGCTATCATGCTCCAGAGTATACTTTCTCAGCTCCTTTACATTTTTTTTTTTTTTTCTGAACCAACGAGTCATTTGCTGTTCTCGTGTGTTTAGTGTACTTAATAGTATATGGTTGCTTATATTTAATGCATTCTTGGTAACAGCTAGGAAATTGTGCAGATGTTCATAACTTGTCCTACCGCCAGATTTATTATATTATTTTTTACGTAAATCCTTATTAGTTTCATTTTTTTCCCTAAATGATGTTGCTATTTGAACTCCTTGCCTTCTTTTTATGAATTTGAGGGAATGCCAGTGATTTTTTCTGAATGCATCACTATCCAAGAGGAGCTGCACAGAAAATGTATGATTTTTACTGATTTGTGGCTCTAATGTTTTCCAGGTATGCAATGACTGGACATTTGACACAGAAGAGTGATGTTTACAGCTTTGGAGTTGTCCTTCTCGAGCTTCTGACCGGGAGGAAACCTGTTGACCACACAATGCCTCGTGGACAGCAGAGTCTTGTTACCTGGGTGAGTTTATTGCTTCCTCGTCTGTCAGTTCTTTTCCCTTTTCTTTATCTAGTGTGATGGTGCGCTTCTGTTTCTTTTATATGCAGTGCTTGATCTTTTCAGTGCACTTTAAATTTGATCAACTCTTCAACATTTCTTTTTCTCCATTTAGGCTACTCCAAGACTGAGTGAAGATAAAGTTAAACAATGTGTAGATCCAAAATTGAAGGGAGAGTATCCTCCTAAAGGAGTTGCTAAGGTATTTTTATCCTGTGTCCGCATAACTTATTATAATTCAGCATTGTGTAGGGTTTATAAAAAAAATTATGTAGAGACCACTCTTTTAAGTAGCGGAATGTTCCCGTTACTTGCACAAGTTTAATTTTATAACTTAGAGATGGGGATGGGTTTTGGGTGTTTGAAGAACTCTGGAAGACATCTGAAGGCACGCCAAAGTAACAGTTAATGGTTTTAATTATATTTTTCTCGATGCAGTTGGCAGCCGTGGCAGCTTTGTGTGTTCAGTATGAAGCCGAGTTCCGTCCAAACATGAGCATCGTTGTTAAGGCTCTCCAACCGCTATTGAAGTCTGTGGCACCAACAGCAGCTCCACCAGAGACTTAAAAGCAGATGAATCCATCTGGTTTCCTCGCCTTTGATCAAACATTTCTGCAATCTCTGCACAGTTTGGTTTCACTTGACTGCAGATTTCATCAGATCACTAAATATTATATATATTTTTTTCCTTCCAGTTTTTCATATATGACATGGATGTGTAAGGTTGGAATGTTTAATGTGACTGATATGATCCGTCTGTTACCGGTTTTCGAACCCGGCTACCAATGTTTTTTTGAGTTGTAGTCATAAGATTGACAAAGGGATTGGGTCGTGTGGTGGATATAAATGTTACTGAATATTGTTATTTGTTGATGGTTTTCATTTCCATATCAACCTTTCTATCCAAAAACATTAATTGCCATAAATGGTATTCCATTTTGCTTGTAATCTGTTTTAGGTTCCATTTCAGCAGCTATCTGTTGAGGGATATAATTGTTTGTTTATATATATAAGAAAGCTCATTGTGTTATACCATGCAATACAAACGGACTTCTCTCAAGCTCGTTAGTTAAAATGTTTTCATGATAAAAATTAACCAATAAAAACGCATCATGTGTTATATTAGGTTATTTTTATTTTTATAAAAATTTATATTAAATAAACATGAAAAATACTTTTAGAATTAAAAAAATTAAAAATAAAAAAAATATGAATTGGAAAAAGATGTATTTTGTGTTAAATTTTTATTTTTGATAAAAATTAAAAATATTAAACAAAATTAAAAATTAAAAATAAAAAGAAGTTGTGAAGAGAGAAAAAAATTAGTAGAGAAGGGGGATTTGCTTGAGCCGAGACAAATAGGTCTGATCTGCATCCGTGGGGATATCTTCATCCTTTTTTCTTTTTTTTTTTTAATTTTAATTTTCCAAATTTTAATTTTTATCAAAAATAAAAAATTCAAAAAATTATAAAAAATTAGCCTGGCAATTTTAGTAACGTATAAGGATTTTATCGACTGCTTTTAAGTAATAAATTTAATGTTAATAGTATAAATTACTAGATTACTGTGTTTGATGGTATTGAAAAAATTTTTTATTCAAGGGAGCATATAATTTTTATAATAGAAAAATAAGAAAAAAATTTAATTAAAATTAAAATTTTATTTTTTTATAAAATTTCTTTAATCATTAGATCAAGAGAAGGATAATGGATTTGAAATTTAAATTAATGATTATATATATTTTTTGATACATGAGTATAATCATGAAGATAAGGAAGGAGATTTTGATTTGATCAAAATTTTTATATTTTTAATTTTTTTAATCATTAGGTCAAAAAATTGAAAATATATCATTAAGCTTATAATTATCAAATTGGCAAAATAATACAGCTGAAATACCAAATTACAAATTAGCCAAAAAGAATACTGAAGCCGCAAGTAGAACCAATATACAGAAAATTTCGGTGTTAAAAAAAAATCGAACTCATATATTTATATGTATTTCTCGTTCTCTATCATTCCCAAGCCCCAATCCATCCTAAAACCCCAGGCCTCTCCCTCTCTTTCGAAACCAATTATTTTTCTATTATCTCTTTCTCAATAATAATGGCTGATGACCCCATGGATTCTGATTCATACGTAGGTTCCAAGCGTACAATCACCACTGACAGTGAACAAGAACAAGAAACTCTCCTTCAACTTCAACTTTCCTCTTCTCTCTCTGAAATCACTCCCCACCACCGCCAGGATTCAACCCCTCAAGATCGCCAAGAAGAAGCAATTATGGATGATAGCAGTCCCAAGAAGAAAGCCAAGTGCTTTTCTCTTCTTTATGAGGGAAACCAAGAACCGGGTCTTCATTCTTCCACTGAGAATGCCTTTCTTTCTGGGTCTTTCGAGAAAGAAAAGATTGATAATGTGGAGACCAAAGAGGGTTCCTTTAGAGTTCAAGAAGTTGAGAGCCAAGTCAATGCCATTGAAGTTGATGTGGGTTTTGTCTTTGAAGTTGATAAGAAGGAGCAACTGGTGACTTGTTTGGGATTTGAGGAGAAAAAGGCCATCAAAGGAAAAGCCTTGGAATCTGAAAATCTACTGGAAGCTGAAAAGAAACGACTTCTAGGTGAGCTTGAAGTTGGAAAACTTTTTGGTGCCCAAACCTGTAGTGGAAATATCTCTAGTTTTGCAACAAACTTGTCCAAGATTGATGATGACAGCCACATTGCTGGTATCAAAGGACTCGATTTGCCTGTTAGAGGGTCTTTAAAAATTGAAGTCATTGATGATACAGCGTTGATTGGATCATTTCCACTCTCCAAAACTGGAAATGGCAGTGTAAAGAATGAGAAGAAGAAGGGGAAAGAGGAAATTGATGGCAAGAAAGCTAAAAGATCTCGAAGAAAGGGAAAGAATGAAAAAAAAGTTTAAGGGGAAGCTGTGACGCATATGGAGTCAACAAAAATGGTTGAAGTTCAAACTGGTAGGAAAGAAAGCAATGATCAAAGTAAGATTATGTACTCAAGAAAAGAGTTAGAGGCTTTGAGGTTTGCCAAGGTTGTGGAACAGCGGAAATTGTGGATGGATGTATATAATGGTCTTGGTACTGATGTGATCAGGGAGTATGAGGAATTGGGAAGCTGGAAGCAGCGGAAGAACATTAGCTTGAGAGCTGATACTCGTCACCACTTTGGAAAGAAGGCAGAATCTCCTGCAACTCTGAGTATGTTTTTATCTCTTTATTCGTTTTCATCATTTAAGTGTGCCTTTGGTTTTAGTTATCTCTATTTATTATGTTGTTTGATTTATCTCTTCTTTTTACATAGCAAGAGTCCGAAGTTTTAGTTAGTACATCACATATAGAGTCTTACTGTCTTATTGCTGTTATTTGTGATCATGGTTTACTTCTATTATGATCTGAGGTACTTCTGATGGTTATAGAACTTCATCATCTTTTAAATTTGTGTTGTTTGACAAATAGTGGCGAGCCTTGTATTGTTTAATAAATAGTCAAAGCTTTAGTTTAGTATATCACATGTAGAGTCTTATTGCTGTTATTTGGGATTACGGTTCAGTGCTGTTATGATCTGATGTACTTCTGATGGTGATAGAACTTCATCAATCTTTTAAATTTGTATTGTTTGATAAATAGTGGTGAGCCTTGTATTGTTTGATAAATAGCCCAAAGCTTTAGTTTAGTACATCGCATGTAGGGTCTTATTGCTGTCATTTGGGATTATGGTTCACTGCTGTTGTGATCTGATGTACTTCTGATTGTGATAGAACTTCATCAATCTTTTAAATTTGTATTGTTTGATATATAGTGGTGAGCCTTGTATGGTGCCCTGTGTTCTCGTCTGCTTTATCTTTAATTTTGAACCTTTTACTAAGATTGTAGCTTCTTAGGAGAAAGAGCTCGTCATTGTTTAAGTCTTTAACTCTAGAGCAATGAATGATTGGGATTTTGATAAGCACTCTGATAGCCCAGCAGCATAAAACGTGACATACTGTGAGTGTGATACCATAGGTTTTCCTCAATGTAGCACAGAGGGTCCGGGAAACAGATTGTCAGTGTTTCCTTATGTACAGGATTAAGCTTTAATGAATATTATCTGATGTGGAGAATAGGCAATTATTTCGTTTCATACTTACCCACCTGTTAGTTTTATTTTATGTTTAGGATCCATAACTTTGATACCTGAAAATTGCGGATCCCTTGTTTTCATACTTGAAGAATATGCAATTTTTTCCTCTCATTCTTACTGCATGTTAGTTTATAGTTTATGCTTTGGCACCATACCTGAGATACCTGAAAATTGGGGATTCCTTTTATTTTTCCCTAGTGTAGTAGATTATTCTTCCCTGCTGTTTGTAAAATTCATTTTGCTTCTTTTTCTCATGGGCCTCTTATTTCATCCTACTAGTTTTTCATTCTCTCATTCAACTAAAGCAGAGATTTCATCTGTTATGAATCTAGACTGTTATTATTCTTGTTCAAGTTAAACTTTGTTAGTATTATGCACACAAAGATTTCAGTTATGTTTTATTTTTAGTCCAGATGCATTTCTAAGAATTTGGTTTGGCTTTCTTTTTATCTTGATTCCAGCAAGTAGATTCTTTTTTTCTTTTAACAGAATTTTGGCTAGTTTAATAGTGAAAAACGTACTTTTCTCTTCAGGTCTTCCAAGTTTCCTACCTATTTTTTCTTCCTTTCTGGAAAACACTCCTATAAGAATCATAGTTTTATCTTTCAAAAAAAAAAAAAAAAAAAGCTTTTCCTCCTTTAGGTTTTATTCAGTTCTTTTCAATATACAAAACTGGTGTCTTATAATTAATGCAGAAGCTCATAGAAATTATGAGCAGTTTGTTCTTCCTTGTATTAGAATCCAGCTCATGTAGTGTCAACTTGATGGGTTCATTTTCTGTTGTCACAGGTGTGGTTGCTGGAAGGGGAACAAGGAATGGTCTCGATATCTTTGTACATTGACGAATGGCCTGAAGTGATCTGAAAAAGACCTTACGTGCAACAATTCGACTCATAGAATTTCCTTGTGTATACTTAGGCACATTATATCTGTGTTTAGTACCCTGCTAGCCTATGTGTACATAGGAGTCTTGCTGTTGGGTATTTTGGATTCTAATTCTAGTAGAATGCGTGTTAGTAATACAGATGATATGTTACATTCTTTGTAACTAGAAACTAATAAAAGTGATGACATTCTTTAATGAAATTCAACCTTTGAATGCCTTGCAAGTGAATGAGAAGAGCTCTATTAGCTGTTTGCTGTTATTTGCATATTTGCAATGTTTTTCCATTCCTTTGGATTTGATATTTTGAATTGCACAAGCACTGCTAAAGTTTGCCATCAATTTCAGGGGAAGATTATTCGGAAAACGTGGGTAATGAACCAGAATACATGGAGGATAATGAGACTGAAGATATATATCCTTTGGGTCTTACTTCTACTCTTGATGTCGGAGTTGAAGATGCCTTCATTGATGTAAAAGAAGAATGTATTGAAGATGATGACAGTGATGAAAATTACACCAGTATTCTTAAGCCTGCTTTTATGGTAGAAGGGGAACCTGACTTCGATTCTGGTCCTCCAGAGGATGGATTAGAATATCTTAGGCGTGTCAGGTACTTGATCTTTATCCTTAAATTGTGGATTAATATATTATATATTATCTATTTATTGGCAATGCCATTTTGCTTCCATTTTGCTTTCATAGGGTTTGTTGGTTTCATTCCTCTTCTTAGGGTCACTTCACAGTTCAAACCATGCCAAAGAAAGTACAACGGCTGCTGAATTCTCAGAAATATGTTTTCATATAATTGGAGAATTTGCATAGTTAATTACAGAGTCCTAGTAATTATTGGTATAATAATTGTCTTCCTCTGCTAGCCCAACAACCATTCAATGTTGGACTGCATGAAACTGAAAAATAGGTCTGATTCCAGCAAATCTATGACTACATTAAGATTTTTGGAGTCTGGACGGTGCAGCTGCGAAATGTCAATGTTTCTTTAGGGCTTTTTGCTGGAATATCATCTATTTTGGTCTTAAGTAATAAAATTTCCATTTATGATTTAAGTAATTGTTATCAACCATTAAACTGTAAATTACCTCTCACCACCCAATCAAGCTTTGGATTATAAGTTTTGGCCCTTTGGTTCATCACCATGGATTCCTTGTCAATTTGATGCAAACCTCCCTTGCTGTACCATGTTTTGCCAATTATGCCATGACCTGCATTAGAATGGTTTTGATCATCACTGATACTTCCACAAAGTTTTATTATCAAAATTTAGTTGCAAGTTCTCTGCTTATTAGGTAGGTTTTATGGAGCTGCAGTTGCAAAATTCTGTGTTCCTTTTAGCTGTCCTTTGTTTAGTTATTAAATCATATTGGAAACCTCCTTGACTTTATTGCATTAATTTGTGAAATTCTTAGTCTATTTTTTTTTTTATTACAGTTGCTTCTTGACTGACAGGAGTGTGGGAGATTCTTGTACCACAAAATTGAGTTTTTCTAGGATTAATACAACTATGTTTTAATTGTATCAAACTAATGTAGTCGTTTTATATTATTTGTAGGTGGGAAGCTGCTCAAATTCCAAAAGTAAAGATTGCCAAGGCTGATGGGATTAAATTGAACAAGGAACAAAGTATTTATATGCCCCAGATCCCTGAAATTGCTAAGTGTCCAGAATATTTACTGCCATTGAAACAGTGGGAGGAAGCATTTCTTGCAGATTTTTCAGAGCTACGACAAGTATGTAGTTTTGGCCCCATTTAATTTTGTGTTTTGTTTACTATGATAAGAGCTCTGCAGGTTTTATGTCCATATATATTTTGAATGTCCTTTCATTTTTTTCTCTTCGGCCATCATCCCTCGACTCTGTATGCTTACTGAAACTAATTTGCTGGTACAAAATGAAGCCTATAGGAGTGAGAAAAGCTTTCACGTCTTTGAATTCAGCAACTTCTTTCCTTCCCTTGTTGTTGTCCAAAACAAAAAATGTCTTTTCTTTGCAGTAACATTTGGGAAAAAAAGTTGGATGAGGTTTTTCAGGAACCTCAGGACCTAAAGAATCATCTTTTAAGATCTGGAGAATAGCAAAAATTTGACAATTGTATATCTAAGGCAACTGGTTTTAACTTTTGTTTCCTTCTTGATCTCAGGCTCTGTCATATTTAGAGGATCCCATTGCTGAAATTTCTTGTAAACTACCAAAGTTTACTGTTCTACAGGAGGACTTGTGTCCGCTTCCCGAGAGTGTTGTTACCGAGAAATTTAACAACCTTGCAACCAGTGAAGTCCATTCTGATCAGATATCTTTGTCAAATGCTGCAGACAGTATGATTTTACTGTCTCATCAGATTCCATGCGCTAAAACCTCTGTTAGTGATACATGTGGTGACTGCCCAACCTTGTTTGCAATCCGCAAAATGGACTCTGTAACTCGAGTTTCAATGCTTAGGAAACGCATAAGCTCGATTGAGCCCATGGCCTCACTGTCAAGGAGTAATTGTGTGTGGCTATTTGCTTTATGTGCAGCAGTCGACACTCCTCTGGACGCCAATACTTGTGCTTCTCTTCGTAGTCTGCTTCGGAAATGTGCTAACTTGAGAGCTGGGAAGTTAGAGGTCGATGATGAAGTTATTATGCTAAATATTTTGGCCACAATTACGGGAAGATATTTCGGCCAGTCTGAAACCTGAAGGTTTTTCTCATTCTCAGTGTCTGTATTTATGCTGGTTAATGACAATGTGATTTTATGGTAACTTATTATGAAGAAAGTCTGAGGTTTTTCGAGACATATCTTTGTTTTTGCTAAGCAGATGCAAAGGTTTGTGTAACAAGCAAGACAAATGCAGTTTCTTTTTCTTTGGGTATGTGTTGCAGTTTCAGACCATCCAGTGTGTTATATTTCAAAGAGAAATGTTTGACGGGTAAGAGAAAATATATGTTGACTATTTTTATATTTAGATTAATATTAAAAATGATCTTTAAATTATAGTAAAATATTTAATAAATATTTAAATTTAAAATTTTTTTAATATGATATTTGAGTTATAAATATATTAATTAATGTAATATTTATTTTTAATATGATTAATTTTAAATAATGATACGTAATAAATAAAAAATTTTTAAATATCATGTTAGTAAAAAATTTTCAAATAATTATGAGATTAATTTTTTATATTTATATTTATATTAATATTATAAATAATCTTTAATTATAATGAAATATTTAATAAATATTTAAATTTTTAATATGATATTTGACTTATAAATTTATTAATTAATATATTGTTTATTTTTAATGTGATTAATTTTAAATTATAATATGTAATGTGATAATTTTTTTAAATATTATATTAATTAATAAATTTATAATTTAAATATTATATTAAAAAATTTTAAAATTTAAATATCATATTCAATATTTTATTATAATTTAATACATTCGTAACATTATTCTTTCATATTTCAAAGAGAAAAATTAAAGATAAATAAATTTGAACCTTCGACAAAAGGCTGTTGCCTTTGCCAACTTTGTGGCTAATTGTGTTGTAGCATTTTTTAGTACATAAAATTACTACACATGTACAGAGCATAGATGGTGCGTTTTACAATTTGATAGTACAAATTACAACGATGTGGAATTAGGAAGTACAAAAAAGTTGTACTGACCCATACCACCAAAATGATTGATTTGTTAAAAAAAAAATTGTACTGTCGTAGCTTTGTGTAGTACATTTGAATTAGATATGTCCTAAGTACTGAATTGGATTTGGATTGTGCTTATATAACTAAAAAATCTGCCATCTCCATATGTAAGCAATTGGTGAAGGAGCCCAACAGGAGCGACATGAGATCACATTTGGTCAGTTCTAGATGAAAACCTTATCCACTGTCTTTGATGTGTTCTCAGGTCGCCCCTGTAGGGCTTCCCTTCACTCTTCGATTTTGTCGTGCTTCTTTTGGTACAGTTTGATGGCCATATTGGTGAGTTAAATTAAGAAATGGTTTTGAGTAATAAGATTTGAATTGAACTCTTTTGAATTCAGGATTTACTATGAACAGTTTATCCTCCTAAATTTTGGGGTTACTGATCAGCTTGCAAAGATAGGAGCTAGCTCTGAACAATGTGCAGCTACTGTTTGTACTCAGCTTTTGGCTCACTGAGTAGGGGTCTCTTTCCTCACAAGTATTTCTATTTTATAAGTTTTTTTTCTTTTTTTTTTTAATTTTTATTAAACAGATTGTAATTTGGAGATATAATCAAGAATTGTGAGTAACGAAAATGAGTTTTAAATTTTCAGAAAAAATGAATTTTAAATTTATTAAATTTTATATCGATGATTACATAAAATAATTAAATTAAATAAAACTCCTTTTTTTAATTTTTTATTGAATGAATGCTTTTATTTACTTTGAAAAATAAATCTCCATGATGACTCAAAAGAAGTCAAAGTACCCGTTTTTTTTAATGCAAACTTAAGGACACAACCAGCTTTTGTTAAATATGTTGAATTAGTATCATCTATAGGATTTATATTTAATATATCGTAAAAGTATAAATTTTATATATTATTTATGAATTATATGATATTATCTTATTAATTAATGAACGAATAAAATGATATTACTTTATTAATAAATAAATTTTTTTAAAAATATTAATTTTTGTATATTTATTTTAAGAGTTGATATTTACTTTTATTAATCAAGTATTATCATGTGATTTACTGACAGTGTGTAAAATTTATATATTGATAATATATTAAATATAAACTTTTATATATAACAATAGATAAAAACAGTCTTCATTTCATATTAATTGCGCAACTCATTTGTATAAAAAATAATGTGAAGGATATTTTGAGAAGACAAATTTGTTAACTATCTAACTATCATAGGTTAAGCAACAAAATTCTCTCTTGCTTTGTGTTTTGCTTTCTGCTTTGCTCTACCTTTTATCTGTGTCCACAACACTATTGCTGCTTTGTACTCTTCAAAATGACAAACGCAACAACTCATAAAAGCATAGCAAAAAATAAACCAAACAAAAAAAAAAAGTAAAAATCTTTTACTATCTTTCAAGCTTTGAAGAATAAGAATAAATATATGGGCATTCTACACAACGAGATAGTGATCATTAGGCAACTAGAGAATGAAGGGGAGCCAAGTGTTATCACTATTAACTGCCTTGATAAAACTGGTTAAGGCTGTAATTTATGTCGCATCTTTAGGTATCAGTATTGTTAAAGAAGGTAACCTCAATTTTTTTTCTATTTCTTTTTTAAAAGATTGCACATTTTTGTTTAGCGATTAAAATAAAGTTGAAAATTTTACCTTTCAAGTTTTCGTCTTATGAATATTTGGAAGCCAGCCCAATTTTGATGCATGTGTTTTTTATTTTCATTTGATTATTTACATTAATTTCACGAAACAAGCTATGAAAAACTTGAGGTTTTGGTTTAACTTGAATGAAAAAATTGAGAATTTTGATCTTCAAGTTTTCATTGCAATGTGATGCATCCTGTAAATGGAACTTATTTGGTATTTTATGATTATGTTTCTTATGGATGCTTTAATTGTTTAAACTTATCTTTGCGAGCTGCTAAACCTGTCATAGTTATTTTCTTCTATATTCTGTTAATGTATTATCTATCACTCTAAAATAAAATTGACATAAAATAGGTTATAAGTCAATGGATAATTAATGGTTACTACATTTATGGTTTGATAAAGGAGAAAATATGAAGAATAATTTTAATTGTGATGGAATAATTGATGCCATGCCTTCTGCCTTAGGGCACTTTCTGTGATGGTCAATGTTGATATAAGTAAAACTCTATGATATAAGTAAGCTCTTTACTTTATTGTGGTCTTTGTCGATGTTATTGGTTTTTGTTCAAGGCTCGTATTGTTTAGCTATTTGGTTGGTTTGGTATTTAAAGTGTTGAGTTTCCTTCTTTTTTGTTTGAATTTTGGAGTAACCTAATCATATATGACATGCATCTTTTGAAATCAATTTCTCATATTTATACAACCAATCAATATTTTAATCCAATTGTCATATTGTATGTGGAACAATGATATTTTGTAAATTTAATAACTAAGAAAACGAAATGAATGATTATGAATTGAATGCTTTCCTCATTCTCATCCTTGATTGTTGTGGATGGGCTGATGGATATTAGGTTTTAGAGTTAGTGAAAATTTTGCATGATCATTGCCATTAGGTTTTGCCTAGGATCTAATCACTAGATCTTTCTCCTTAAATTATGATTTAAATACATTGTTCGTATCTTAAACTCTAAACTTATTTCTCTATGTTTGTGTAATTTAATGTCAAATTATATACATCCCAAAGTGAGTAAAAAGCATGTAATTTAGTATCAATTATTCTAAGATAAAACAAATTATTTATCTTAGAACTCCCACTAACCATAAGGTTATCAACATATAATCAATAACATATAATATTGATTTCAAACAAACAAGTCTTACAAAAATATAATTCAAATCCATAAACATGTTTATAATAAAAAATATATACATACTAAATGTTAATAAAATATGTTCCTAATAATTTTGAATGACTTGTCTAAGAATAGGGATAGATTTTAAAAATTCATTTGATAGTTTTGCATTCACATTGCCCATTCATCGAAGTCTAGGAATTTTATGTTTCCTATTATGGAGACTTGGGCAGATTGAGAAGGTTGTTTAACAAGATTACAATACAAAAATTATTTGATTTCATAGCGTAAGTCTTTCAAACCAAATGCAAGAATTCCTCACTAAGAGTTATTCAATGCCTACTCGATTGTTCTGTCTACTTTTATTAAAGTCTTTTTGTTTTTGATGTTGTTAAAAGAAATAAACTTGCTCACCTTTTTTAAATGGCCAAATGCCATCTACATTAACAAAAATGGGTGGCCTTTTTTATTGTGATATAAACTACCTATAGTAGTTTTTCATTCAAGGTAAACTGCCTAAGGCAATTGTTTAATGGGTTGTAACCCATCCATTATGGGCGGATACTAATAGTAACCAATAATTTTTTATTTAAAATATAGGTAGAATCTATTATTTTCAAGTATCAAAGTTGAAATATGTAAGCCATTTAGTTGTTTAAGAAATATCTCTTCTAACTCTATATAGCTTTTAAAACATGATATAAATGGCAACTAATTGTTTCTCTTGAATGTCTAAACCAAATATGTATCTTTGTATTTTTTACATGATGAGATAATATATAAAGAGTTTTAGCAGCTTGTTCTTCTATTGTAATTCATCTTGTTGGTTTTAGATCACAAATTTTTTTAATATTGCACATAAATTTAGAAAATTTTCAAGTCCCATTCTTATAATATCTCTACCTTTCTCATTATCAATAATTTGACTCATTATTTCATCTCAAACATGAGTTTTGCTTTCAATTACAAAAACCATAAATTTTACTTTCAAATTTCAAAAGGCATGCCCCAACTTGAATAGAGATGAAGTTCTTATCTTACGTATAAAAACCATTGGGCTTGAGTTAAAAATTGTGAGGTAGTGATTTGACATCCCATAAACCTCAAGCTATATGTCTAATCATGTTCAACTATTCATTAAAAATCAAATCACCAAAACAATTATATTGAAAAAAACATACAAAACTTGGAGAGATGATGGGAAAACATTGCAAGATGATTATGTTGCGGCTAAGTTTTTAATGTTAAATAAAAATATGGATATAATAATCTTTTCATAAAATAAGATTTTTTCAACTTTCCTTTCTATAACTTTTTCACCAAATTAAGGTATTAAAAAAGTTAAGATTATAAATGAAGCCAATGGTTATTGGGTTTTCACCTTTTTTTTTTTTTAAATTAAAAATTTATCCGAACAAGGAGAGAGTTTTTCTGTTTCCTTTACTTTCCTTTATTTTTCTTTCATTTTCTTCCCTTCCCTTCAATCCAAACACACATTTAGAGATTTTAAAGATCAATTTCTATGTAACAAATAGAAAAATTATTTTTTTTATTTTTAGGTACTCAAACAAAAGGTCAACCGTAAAAGAAAAATGATTAAAGAAAGAGAGAAGGGAGCTTGATAGATAGAAAAACAAGCACCTAAAGAGGTAAAAGCTAGATTGTTATGAGTTTAGCTAGATAATATTACTACTTTGCTTCTTTTTTTTTTTAAGCTGTTCTTATGTGAGAGATGTGGTGTTTTGGTGAATTTGGATTTTCATTCCTTTAAGAAGGTTGTTGAGGAACATAGTTTCAGCATAACAAGTAAGGGAAACGAAAAATGCATACTTGAATGAGTTGGAGAACAAATTTGAAGAAAAAAAAAGTTAAAAAGTTTGGGGAGTTAGTATATACTAGAAACATGTAAAAAAACATGCATAAAAAAATCATGATTATATTAGATTGTTGCCTCTTCCTTTGATTATCCCAAGGTTAAGTAGAAAACCTTTTGTTGTTTTACATAAATCTCTATCTGTGGATTGATTTCCTCACTTATAAAATAGATTTTTACTTGTTACACAAATTAGTTGTTTGATAAGTAGAATAGTTAAATTTTTTTTATTTGGATTCAATTGTTGTAGATAGTATTTGGAGAATAAAATTTGGAATACATCACCATGATCACCATAATGTGAGAGTATATGCTTTTAAGATTGTCCCAAAAAGGAGAATAAATTGCGGCAAAAACTAATGCATCACTCTCTGTATTAAGAAAATGGTTTTCATTAACAATTTGTATCAAAACAATGGCACCATTAAAGTAGAGGTTACATTGTTGATTAACTTAAAATTATTACTTAGTTTATGATTATCTTAGTGTCCCAATTTCTTAAGAATGTCATGTAATGTCATTATATGGCTTTGATATCTTTACATCATTATTATTACATGATTTCTACTATAAACCCTTTTTGATAATGACTAGATTGGTAAACTGTATATTTTTCCCTAGCTAGAAATTTCATGTAAATGAAAATGAGTGATGAAATACAAAACTTCCCTTTTGATTAATATTTAGGTGGAGGAAAAACCATATGGTTAGTGGAAACTTTGTTGTTAAGAATGATAAGATTAGTTAAGTATTTTTTTTTTCTAAATAAAATTTTTGCCATTAAAGGCAAAAATGGGGACCTTATGGCAAGAAATATGGAGCATAACTGCCCACTCAAAAAGAGGAAAAATTCCAAAACCTCTTCTCCCAAGAAATACAAAATAAAGCCGAAGATAGAAAATGTGCCACAAGAACAACCCACATTGCATATGCATTTTTACTTTGTTTATTATTATTTTTCTTTTATGGATTATCACTTCTAAATAATAATTGCATGGAATGAAAAAAAATTTTTATGAGACCGTTCCCAGTCAATTAGCTGAAGCCAACCCAAAAAATCCATCCCATACTCATAGATGTGAAAAAAAAAATGCATAACTTTGACTTCACTTTTTATTTTGTTCTTTTGGCAAAAATTGCTTTTAAATGCTTCTTGCTTTCATGATTATGATTTAATCACATAGAATTTGCTCTTATGGTTTTATTGTTTAATTTAAAGATTGTAGCAATTTAATTCTAGAATGATCTATTCTTTTTTTAAGTTTGCATTTACATACGGAAAGCATCGACTTTGCTAAGTTTGCTTTTTGATTATTTTTGTAGATAAGCACTTTTTCTTTAAATCTAAATGATTAAAAAGTTTCTTTTAATGTCTTAATTTCTAAATAATTGAAAATTTATGATCTTAAATGCTAATAATTTGTCGATCTTTTGTACCTCTATCTTAAATATAAATGCATTTTCGTTTTGTTGCACTGCATCTCTATGTTGGAGCTTAAATTTTTTGTTGTACTCTAGTTTTATTGTAGATTATGAAAACCCAAATGCAATTAAATGGCTCTATGTTACATTTTACTGTTTTGTTATTTGAGATGGACTTGGATAGTCTTGCACATTCATTTACTTGCGTTATACTTCTATGACTAAGCCTATATTGTATTGTATTGTATTTGGACAAGTGAACGAGCCTGAAAAACAAAAAGTTGAGCTTCTCCTAATACAAAAGAACTAAAAGAGAGGCAAGGAGAGAAACGAGTCATATGGCTTTTAAGTGTTAGAAATAGGATTAAAACAGATAACACCATGAGAAATATTTAAGGTAAGTATCTTATATAGTTTTATCTTTTATTTATTAGGTTGAATTTATCATATAAATGAGATGTCAAAGAGCTCTTTTGGGGGGTTTCGAATACATTTCTGCCAGGTTTGGGTGAGAGAATTGAGAGAAAATAGAGATATTTTTGTGAATGGATTCACTGGCAATTGTCAAAGTGCTTTGTAATACCCATATTTAAATTTGGATGATTTAAAGGTTTTGGTTAGAGAAAAACAGAATGAGAGGAAAGGTTTTTAAGTTTTGTTGTAATATCAACACCTTAAATGATTATAATTGTGATGTTTGGTAGTAGATTTGAGTTGTCCTATTAATTGTTATCTTCATATATTACTCATTATATTATCAAAAAAAAGAATATGATGAAAATAACGGAAGAAATTAAAGAAAAATAAGTGTTTGATTAGTATTACGAGTATCACTTTAGATTTGATTGTCAAATGTATGGATGAAATTAAAGCTGTTGTCTTTTTTTTACAGAAATATCTTATGCATTCATTCATGGCAATATGAATAAAGAAAAACATGACAATTTAATAAATAGAAAAATCATTCTATGCTATGATCAGAAATCCGATCTCAAAGCTCTTTATTCATTGCTTTTTGTGTTTTTAAAGTACGCAAATATGAACGTTTTTTGTTTTGGCATAACTATAATTTTTATTGGAAAAATCACTTCCATTTTTACAGAAATTGGTAGAGAAATCATGGCCTATGGGAGTGAAAATGAAACTTTCAAATTCATCATCACTACTCATAGAGTTTAATGAGTGATAACTTTTGTACTCAATTGGTGCTTCACTTTAGCTTAACATATGAATATTGCTTGTGAGGAATGATGTTCTATCCTCTTCCCTAACCAAAATAGTTCTATATTTACGTCTTTCTCAACAGCAAGAAATTGAAGATTTGTTACCAAGACATACTATTTCCAATTTATTCTCTTTTAATCCAAAACAAATGCAGTACGTTACAGGATCCCACTTTTACAGTCATACTTGCGCAGAGACCAATTACTAGGGTAATAATTTTGTCTTTCACTTTTATGATGTTCGTTTTTATTGCTAAAATAGATATTTTTTGTGATCCTTTTGCTTATAATTCTTTCTTTTCAGGGAATTTGTCAATAATAAGTCTTTCTTGCATGCAAGATTTTACTGCATGCCTTTAAGTAGTAGATCAAGTTAGTTTTCTCTACTTTTCAAGGATGTTATAGCATCATGAAAACTTTTGTTTGCTTTAAACAAATGATGGCTAATGAACAAGTGTATGTTCCTTTTTAACACATGATACAATGGAGAAGTCCATTCAAGTTGTTTATCAAGTTAAGTTTAAAACACATTTTTATTTAGTTTAGTGCTCAAATCAAATGGACAAGTGCACTCAAAGCTATGTATCTTACATGTTTGCATCATTACTTATAGTTTAGTGTTTTCTATTGGTAGACGACGATGCAATCAAACATTTCCCCTTCTAATCCTCGAGGGATTGGGAATGCCTTTGTCAAGCAGTTCTACACTGTTCTTCATAATGACAATATACAGCTTTATAAATTTTATCTAGACTTGAGTTTGCCAGGCCGCCTTGGTCTTAATGGTGAGATGAAGTCTGTGACTACTGTAAAAGTAAATTTCTATTTGCAAACAATGTATCAGGAATCATATTATTTTATTTGGTTCATGTTCACACCAATTTGAGATATTTTTAGTAATGATTGAAACATTATATAAATAAGTTGATACTCTGATTGGATGATCAGTTATAAAGCTGAGATATCTTTTGCTAATGCTCATTGTTCATATGCAAATGGTGTGTTTGTTTTACTTACTGGCTCTTTGATTGGAAAGGATGATGAGAGGAGGAAATTTACCCAGTCATTCTTTCTTTCTCTACAAGAGGGAGGCTATTATGTCTTTAAATAATGTATTTATGTATGTTAATTACAAACTGCCAGTGGCTATGTCAAATAATGATGTTGATGAGAGCATTCATTCTTTTAAGGAACAATGCTGAATTTTAGCTCTTGATTACAAAGGTAACCCACCATTTTTACACCGAAAGACAGCTTAGTTATGCAAGAATAAAGATAGTTGGCAAAAATGAGAGGTGGTTTGAATATCAAGTAGTTTGTGAAAACAGGTTGGTTTGCTTCTAACCCTTAACAGTGCTGCTGCAGTAATGGACGGCTTTATGTGATCCTTGAGAAACAGTAATATGGTTAATCATATTCAATGGAACGACTCTATTAATTACGTATACACTAAGACACATTTCCTTTCTATAAAACTCAGTTATATTGGAAATTTCGCACTTCCCCATTGCAATATCTAATCACAATAATCCTCTTTCAGTTTGTGGGAAGAAAAAAAAAAGTTTGTAGTAATCTCTCAATTTGAGTTACCACATCCTGGAAAAATTTTTCATTTTAGTTGGCCAGATTGTCTTAATATTTTGATGCTCACTGCATTTAGCAAAGCTCTAGAATATTGGCGAGAAGCCATTTTCCAGTCCATCCCTGTTTGCATCATTGCCTTAAACTCTGCGTAACTGATTCGACCATCCTACAAAATGCAAACCATTACACCGAAATGAAAGTTAGGAAAGTCGCCAAGCTGGAATCCTAGGCATTAAAAAGATTACGTGAATTTGATAATTTTAGCCATTGTCATGAAAACAATACGAAAAAAAAATGATATGAATTAAATTTTTGACAAAAACGTATATGAATTTTACAAAAATTAAAAAATATGTTTGTGGTTGTGTACATAAATTATGATATGATAATTTTTGTGTTTTAAACGTGTTTGATATGAAACAAACACGATAAAAATACATGAATTATTAGATTTAGGATTACCTTATCCTTGTCGACATCGTGCATGATGTCCTTGATTAGCTGTTCATTGCAGGGACCAAGGTTGTCATGGAGTAAGGCTTCTTGCAATTCTTCGAATTCGATAAAACCACTTTGGTTCTTGTCGAAGAAACGAAAAGCTTGAGAGAGGTGCTCGTCGTTGCCAATCCTTTTCAGGTGAACTGCCATTGTCACAAACTCCTCACAGCTAAGTGTTCCATTTCCATCAATGTCGGCCTTTCGGATAAAACAGCAGAGAGAATTTCAGATAAGGCAGTGCTTTGATAAGAAAATGTTTCTGTTGCTAAGAGCAGTTTAATACAGCAAATGTCCTTGGTAAATGAACATATGCTTGTAGAAAACCTGAATACTGATAATCATAGGAAACTCGGAGCAAAAATCATCAGT
This sequence comes from Durio zibethinus, assembly GCF_002303985.1. Next base: position 1,654,414 of record NW_019168270.1, read on the forward strand.
GATGGATCCAGAAAATTTTCAGGGTATCCATTTATAATATAAATAAAATAGTATCACGAATTTATCAGTTTTATTGACAAAAAAGTGTGCAGGAAAAAATTTTAGAGTGAGAAAATCTTAAAAATTGTTTCATTTTTCTAATCTTTGAGAGTGTTCATAGATTCATTACTTCTTCATTTGGATCCGTTACAAAAAGGCATCGAAGCAAACCCTTGTAAGAAGTGAGTTTTGAAGTGAAATGAACTTACTGCTTCCATTAACATCTGCACATCAGGATCAGCAAAAGAATGTCCAATTTTCTGAAGTCCATCTCTTAGCTCCTCAAACGACAAGTCTCCATTTTCGTCAGTGTCCATCATATGGAACATCTCCATAATTGAATCGATTTGTTCATTTGGCAGGTTGTCTGCTACCACCTGGAATGAAAGAGACATTAAAATTTTTCAGGGCCTGGAATAAAGCTAGAATTAACACAGAAATCAAAGAGAAGGGTTTTCAAAGGCTTACCCTCAGAACTTCCTTCTTGAACTTACTCATCAAGGAGAACTGTTTAATCCTTGTTCTCACATTTTCTCCCAGATTAACATTTGGAGCACGTTCGAAGTCTTGTATCCAAGGATGTTCTTCATTTAACACACAAAAAAATTATTATAGTTTATCTATCCAATTGTTTGCATCAATAGTTTACATGGGCGATCTATGCTTTGAACTAGGATGTTCAAGGAGACCTTTGAAAATTAAAATAAGAAAATTTGAAGAAAAAATTTTTCCTAGACATTCTTATTACTGACAAAATTGATAAATCCTTCAATAGTTTTTTACATATGATTATACGTGGACACTTTCTAAAAAATATTTTTAGATCTGCTATTGAGTTTACGTATCTAACAAAAAAATCAATACATCAAACTGTGATTGTGAATGCATTTGGGGGAAAGAAATGCAGAAGAGGAGAAATTAATGCACATGTAAGTCTAGAAAACCTGTCCATTGCACATGCTGCAATGGGGGTGATCATTAAGTTAAATTCAAGAGCTGCTATGCTGCCTTCCATCTTAATCGGATGAATGAGCTAAAGGGAATTTTCAACAGCTAACAGAAGTGATGATTTGTACTCAAATTTATCGATAAGAAAACTCACCAAGGACCTCTTGAACCGCCATCCGACTATATGGATTTGGATCAAGCATGCTCCTCACAAGATCCTTTGCTTCACGAGAAACCTTAGGCCAAGGATCCCTTTCAAAGTCTATTTTACCTTTTATAATTGCATGTGCAATTCCTTCTTCAGTGTCTGCATTAGTCACAGCCAAGTCCTCTATTAGAAGGCATCAAACACATGCTTTTGCACAAAAATCTTTCAGTAATGGAGCTTGGGAATCTGAGGATCATCCAAATAAAAACTGCAATTGGTGGAAAAGGAACCAATTTACCTGCCCAGAAGGGAGGAACTCCACAAAGCAAGATATAGAGGATAACGCCTATACTCCATATATCAATTTCCTTCCCATAATTTCTTTTTAAAACCTCTGGAGCCATGTAATAAGGACTTCCAACAATGTCATTGAAACGCTGACCTGCCAATGCCATCCATAGAAAAAAAAAAAAGTCGGATGCTTAGGCCATTTCTACATCAACACTAATTAAACCTTTTCTCACTAGGTGAATGTCAGCTATATGTGTCACTTGTGTCAGTATTTTGTGTTTAAAACCATATAGATATTCGATCAGCATGATCAGGCTATGCGGCGAAATTTGTATAAATATATAGTTTATTTAGATAGCGGAAAAAGTGATTCTGATGATATTGAAAACAGTAATGGATTTGTGAGATTAGATAATATAAGAATGAAATTAAAATTAGAGGTAGTTATATATTTTTGGATGCAAATGCAGCTGTATCCATGAGATGATGACAGTAGACTATCCCACCAAAGACAGTTGACTGCCCTAAGGTCTGAATCTTTTCCCATCTAGTCGGAAATTGAAGGCTTACCAGGTTCATAGAATATGGAGAGGCCAAAATCAATTGCTTTTATTGGGGCATTTTCACTTCCATCTGCCAACAAGAAATTCTCAGGCTTTAAATCCCGATGTATCACTCCATGTTCATGGCACACCTGCCATAAATATTTAATAGATTATATTAAAATTTTAAGGTATTTCTTATTTTCATGTAAAACAATTATATTTATCAATTGAACTACTTTTTGTCCTTTTCATTGTTTGTTCATTTTAATAAAAAATAATTTTTTTCTATATTTGTCTTTATTAATGACTTTTAAGATGTAAAAGCCAGCCTTTTCAAGCTAAAACCAACAAAATACACAATTGGGATTTTAAATCTATATTATTTGAGGAATTGCAAATAAATTTGTGAGCCAAGAAAGAACCTTTATATACATATGAAGTGCATTTGATAATAAAATTCCTAAGCACATTCATTAACTATTCAATAATTTACATCAAAATTTTTTTATTTTTAATAAAAAGAGGATATGCACTAGCTATTTTTTCAAACCCAATATTAATAAGAAAAAAAGAAAAATCTTGTTATTTGAAATTTGAAATTGTACATATATAATGAATAATGTCGGTATTTGCTTATAAATGAGATACCATTTAGGTTGAAGATCTTTGATGTTTAATTTGCTATTAAATCTCAACAATAAAATGGAAAGAAGAAGAAATTAAAGAAAGAAGGGATTGGTTGATTACCTTTACAACCCCTAAAATGGTTTTGAAAATGGTGGCAGCAGCTCGTTCTGTGTAATGACCTTTAGCGACGATTCTGTCAAAAAGTTCACCTCCATGGCAAAGCTCCATCACAAGATAAACAACTTCTTTATCCTCGAAAGCCTCCCTAAAGGAAACAATATTCGGATGCTTAGGCAAATGCCTCATGATCTCAACCTCCCTCCTTACGTCTTCAACGTCAATCTCCGTCTTCAACTTTGCCTTTGATATCTTTTTACATGCATAAGCCTTCCCGGTTTCTAGATCAAAACATTGATGTGTGATCCCAAATTCGCCTCTCCCTAACTCTTTTCCTAACTCGTATCTTTCCAATATATTATCTCCTGATGAATCCCTCAAAACCCTACTATTACTTGCATGTAGGTTTGTCGATTTTCGTGTCTTATCGTGATTGGGTCGTGCATGTTTGGATTTTACTTTCGATTTGTAACTGTCATAATATTTCTTTGATATTACACCTACTAGTTTTGTTGGTGTTGATATGCAACTTCCCATGGGATGGCAATGGTGACGATGGTCGAGGGTTAATTTGATTTAATGTTTTGAATCATACACATCCCATGGGAAGAAAGGAAACTTTTTTTTTTTTCTGGGCTAGAGAAAAAATTGTAAACCCTAGCAAATTGGAAAAGAGAAGAAACAAAAACTAAATATAGCTTATTAGAAGAGCTGAATGAGTTTGAGAAGAAAGTCATTGGTTTTTGTTGAATTTGTCCCGTCATTTTCTTAGGGCAGTTTAAATACCGTTATCTTTAATAGTAATGCCCTTGATTATAGTTACAAATACAGCCAATTTTTGGAATTTTAATGCTTTATACTCAAATCTAGGGATTTTTTTTTCCAAATTTCCTTTTCTATATATACCTTTAATTTGATTGATGCCGAGCCTAATGTCAAATTCCCTTTTATTAAACCTTTCAAAAAATTATTCATTTTTCTGTCTAGACTTAATAACCATGTATAGAAGGATTTAACAAATTCATGAAATTATAATCATATATATATTTTTAATTTTATATTTAATAAAATTAAATATAAAATTAAAAATGCATTTGCCTTTTCACTTTGATAAAAATATTACTCATTTAAAAAGATATTATATATTTTTTTTCGAAGTGAAATCTAAAAATAAAAAAAATTACAAATACTAAAATTTAAATTTATTACGTTAACTACTCAAGTCAACAAAATCAACTTTCTAAGTCACCTAACCAGCACATTGCCAACTACCATATCACCTTGCTTCAAGAACTAGCTCTCCCTTGTCGAGGAAGGACTCACTCAAACATCTCCACCTATAAAAATATCATTTCGAAACTGAATATTTGACATTTAATTTGTTTGAAACTATTAAATGCAATCTACTCTTATCTAGAATCATTAAATGTAGTTTGCAATCATCTTATAAATTTTTCTTGAGCTTCATATTTACTTAAAATTAATTATCAATTATTTTAATCAAATCATTATCTTTCATCTCGTATATAAGATAAAGAAGAAACCTAGATATGTAAGACTTAAAAACTTAAACATTTTCCTTCCATTATAGCTTCCTCCACATACCTTGCTTCTCTCTTGCTTTAACCTTAAAAATTTCATTGAATTGAGCATCGAATCGCATCTTAAAAAATTTTGACACTTTTGATTGTGCTTTTATGATCGCAGATCTAATTCATTTCACCTTCAACCTAAATCCAATTTCCATCACACCCGAAAAAAACCATCAACAAAACTTATTAACTATCACTTTGATTATATAAGCTAAGCTCAAGTAAAAAATTACTCGCATTTCTTTTTACATGTTAAAACATAGTTTTTTTCACTTACAAAATAAATGTGTGAAAATTTAATATTACATAAAGGGGTAAAAGAGGAATTTAATTGTTGCTATGTAACAAAGTTGGGTTTCTATTTGAACCCAAAAAATTATTAATACACCTCAAAAATTTTATTATAAAATTATCTTTTAATGAAATTACTTAAGTACCTATTAATTAATTATTTTTTTATCCTTCATATTCTTTTTTCGTCTTAGTAAATTTCAAAAATTTATTTTCAAAAAAATAGTTATTCACTAGAAATTGATTTTCAAAATTAAATAAAAATTATTAAAAATTTATTTTCAAAAACTTTTTTAATGTACCAAAATTTCATATTGGGAAACTTTTTCAATGTATCATAAATATATTTTTGGAAAGCAATACGATTATCCAAAAATACATTTTTTAAAGTAATTTTTTACTTTAATTTTTTTTATTGCATTAGGTATGAAAGTAGATTTCAATCCTTTAATCAATGTTTGACAAAGAAATATCGAATGTCCCTTACCAAGATCTTCAATTAAGTATCTAATGATTTTTTAAAGATAAAAATTGTTTAAATCAAGCAATGTATGCCTCTAATCTTTTGGCCAAGCACAGTTATTCAATAAGATAAATGAAAGATTAGAGATTTCTACTACTAAATTTGTCAATCTGCTCGTAACATTATTAGAGTTAATGTTTTTTACGGTAGCAAGTTATTGTGCCAAGAATAATGGCTTCCACAAACATCTTTAATGTACCGAGAATCTATATTTGCAAGTTTTTAAAGGTTTCTAGAAATAAATGTCTGAAAACCATTAAAAATTTTCAAAAATTCACTTTTAAAAATTTTTAAAGATTATCATAAATGAATTTTTCAAAATTTCTTGAACAATTTCAAACATTTATTTCAAAAAATTTTCAATAATTTTTTAAAATTTATTTTTGAAATGTTATATCGCACCTTAAAACATGAAATCATAAAATCTTATGGAATTAAATACGAAATCAAATGAAAAAGTTAAAAAAAAAAATTTATCTCTAATTCTAAGCTTTTTAATGTCAAATGGATGATTTGGGTTTAATTTGGGACTCATTCTTTAAGGTTTTTGCAGTTTTCGATTGAAAGAGATAGAGGGAGAAGATGGTACGAGGAGATGAAGTGTTTAGATTTTTAGTAATTTGTGTTTGAATTTTGGGTGTGTTGAGTAAAAAATTGAATGTTAGTAGTAAAAGGGTGTATTGTCATGAAGTTGGGGTACAAATACCTAACCTCTAACTCTGAAATCAAAGCTTCGTTCTCCTGCTTCTCTCCTCTGTAAATGGATCATTTTCTTTCCTTATGACTTTCCAATATGACGATCAATCTCTTTTCTTAAAAATTATAAAACTTTGACCTTTACTTGTAATATAAAAGAAATTCTCTTTTTTTCCTCGAGCAATTAAATTGTTTTTAAAGTATGTTTGCTGATCATTTCTCCTGCTTGGGTAATAAGCTTTCTCTTTTTTTTTCTTGGTTTTTGGCTTCTGGGTTTTTGTTTTCTGATATAATTTTGATGTGGGTTGGTTTTAATTTTCCGAAATTTTCCTGTTTTCAGAAAGTTTTTGTTAACTTGGTTTCGGTCTTTTCGGGTTGTATTTTGTTAGAATGCTATGAACATTTCATTTTTTGTATGTTTGATTATAATGATTTTGTTATGTTTGAGTTTGACTCTGTTGGTGAAAATTGAGATTTGCCTTCATCTTGACTTTCTTTAATTCCACAATATTAGCTTTTTCTGCATTCTGTATAAACTATATTCATGGTTTTTATTTCTTGATGAAGTTAAACATTTGGGTTTGTTTTGTACTTTAAGAATTGTCTCTAACATTAATGTTTCCAATTACCTATAAAAAGAACCAAAAAAAAAAAAAAATGAAGATTTTGATTTCACTGAATAACAATTTTGATGTCGTCAGTGTTTAAGTATCTACTTTTCTTTTTAGTGCAACGACGTTGAATTTGTTGTCATGTCTTGTTAGAACATTTAGATGTCCCCAATACCATGGAAGTTGAATTACCTCATGGTGTTTTGTGTACGACTTTTGGCTCTTGCTGTTGTACTTGTAAAAATGGTCTTACCTTACCAAGAGTTACTTCCCTTTTTGTTTTCCTTTTCTAGGGGATTAGGTTGAATTATGGGCTTTGAATGCCATTGTATGATATACTTTATAAATTTTTTAAAAAAATGCTACCGTGATTGCTTGATGTTGTTTTTTTTTTTTTTTTTTGTAATTATGTTTTGTAATTCTTTTCCAAGAGATTGCATTAGTGCAACACTCTTACGATGTTATAATGTAGTGAGATCTTCTTTTCCAAATGTGACTGCAATCTTCTCATGATGGATTAAGCATATTTATGTTTTTGCCCCTTATTAGTTTTGATAGTGTTGATGAGCTATTTTCAAATGGGTTTCTTATTGCTGGTAGTAATGATTGCTTCAAGGAATGATCTGCATATTAATGGAAATGTTGATATCTTCAGGTACTTACTTTTTTAACAACGGTTTCCTAGTATCAGACCTGGATGAGTACGCCATCACTGCTTGCACAATGCTTGCCAGGCTTGGTGCCCCAAGACAGAGGAAGCCAAAGCATATGCACTTTATCAGAGAGAGATGTCCATCTCCCTTCACCGGCTGTGAAGATTCTCCCCTCAAATGTGCATTTCATCTCCCTATCAAGCACTAATTGTGAAATTTAAATTTGTTACTCAAGATACAAATGGTTGACTCTCATACCAATCAGATGGTTTATTTTGTGAGTGACTGGGAGGCAATTAAATTCGTTTTCAAAATTAAGACATTCTGCTATTGTGCAGACAGCATCCCTGTAAGTGTGCTGGGGATAATGTGGACTTCAAAGGGCTCAATGTGTTCAAGGTGTGTTGACTTCTTTTTGCATTGCTTTATCCAGGCAGATTCCTTATGTTTTCTTGCTCACTGTAATACTTTTTGTCTTACTTCCCTCTTTTTCATCCCTCTTTCCCATGCACACATACATATGGTGTATTCATATGTATAGGGTAATTACTAGAAGATTTGAAAAGAAAGGAAGTCTCACTATACTATAATAAGCAATTTATTTCGTTGGAAATAGAGAAAAAATGAGAACTTTTGAAATATTTCTTTTTAATTAGCTAAAGAATATTTACAAGGGTGAACGTTAGCTATATGCTTAACACAAGCGAGTTGGACTTTAGTAAAGAGTCTAGAACTTCTCTTGGCTTTTCAGTAGCATTGCTATTTTAAAAACAAAGTTTATGGTATGAATTCTGATGCCTTTTAAATCTTTTACAGGGAAGAATTAGTGTCACTGATATTATTGGTTTCATCGGTTCTGAGCTGATATCCTCAAAACCAGATGGTAGGGTGTGTTAGTTATGTGTTAATTTTTTACGAATGGTACTTTCTATTTTATAAGTTATGTTCATTATTACAAAGTATTGATGTCAGTTCAAGTGTTGACATGTCAAATTGATTAGTTGCAAATGACAGCTACAAAATAATTTTGTTTTAAAGGGTTTCTGAAATCTTGGGACAGCTTTATTGATCTTGTTAATGTCCTTAAACATGAGATTCGTGACAGACAGTTGAGCTTTAGAGGGAAAAGGGTGCTTGAGGTAATTTAATCATATAAATATTTGAAAACATTCCTCATCAAAGCATGTGGCATTTGTTTTCATTTCTTGGAATTTATTTTTAACTATTAAACATGATACATCAGTGTTTTCCTTTTCTTTAAAATATGTTTTACGTCCATTTGATGATATTATTGAACAGGTGTAATTAAAATGTTCGCTAAATGTACTCATAGAGGAGAAAACGGTTTGGCTGTTATGTTCAGCTTGAACTAATCAACCTATTTACACACTTGGATATCTCTGTTCTATGCCATTTTTTTAGGCAACTCCAAACTTGATTTCCGATTTTAGAATAGTTCTAGGTGTTATAAGCTTCCTTGCTTTTGTGCTTCTCTGAAAGTTCTCATTTTATATATGGAATAAAATCTTAAGAGTTAAGTAATTAGTTTGTGTTTTGTATCTTGATACAGAATGTGAGCTAATCATCCTATTCAATAATTCTTTCAGTTTGGTTGTGGCTATGGACTTCCTGGGATTTTTCTTGTCTGAAGGTATACTTCCATTTATTTATCTTAAATTGTTTCTCCTATGTGCCATCTGTATTTCTTTTATCTTACTAATTGTACAAGATATTAGCGGTATCAACTTTTAATAGATTGGGAATTATTTATATATTAAAGGGTAGGTGAAGGGGTTCGATAAATGAGAGCAACCGGCTTATATTCTATGCCGGAATGTAGTCAAAGAGCAAATTTTATTTTTATGAAAGATCTACTTACACTCCATTTTATTCATTATTTGGTACAGGGTGCTTGTATAGTACACTTTCAAGACCTCAGTGCGGAAACTATTAGATGCACTACCATACCAAATGTTCTTGCAAACCTTAAGCAAGTTCAGGACAGGCAGAGCCGACAGCCTGAGAGTCCTTTGACACCATCCAGACAAACTCTTGCCCCAAAAGTGCACTTCTATGCTGGGGAAAGGGAAGAACTTCCCACTGTTTTGTCTGTTGTTTGGAATGATGTGACTGAAGTGACTATAGGAATGAGCTTGAGCTTTTCCAAGGAGGATTTCATGGACGGATGCAGTAGCCAAGATGGTAGCATCTTAGCACAAGAAATTTCCTCAAGGAGGTCGAGAAAGCTTTCAGGAAGCCGGGCATGGGAAAGAGCTGTGAGACAGATCAGGGAGAAGGTGGTTATGATGTTATTTTGATGACAGAAATTCCATACTCAGTTTCCTCTTTGAAGAAGTTATATGCACTAATTAAGAAGGTTAGTTTCTTAATATCACATTGCTTCTTAGCATTTACATATGAACCTGATGACATTCTTCAAAGCAATAGAGAAGATTCTGTTCCATGAACAAGAAAAAACCTCGGTCTTCATCATGTCCTTGTCCATTTTGCATTAGATTGTAAAACACTATTGGAAATAATTGGGAATAGTATGTAGATTTACATTATTTTGTTGATGTTGTTGTTGTTGCTGCTGCTATCCTGACATCTACATAACTGAGTGGTTCTTACCAACTAAAATCTTTATGATCAACCTGAATGATTGGTTATGGAAAACCAAAAAGCCAGACTGATGGAAGAGATAGTAGCTGGCATCTGGACAAATGCATGACATGAAGTAAGGTTGTCTGCGTGCTGAACCTTATATGCCACCTCGACATGTATGCCATTGCTTCTGTTTCAGTTTTGGTTTTTCTGTTCTTATTTTCTCTGCTTTTCAACATAGTTTATGATTTCTACTACTCATTTTGCACAACCAGCGTCTAGGACCTCCATATGTAGTAGTATACTTGGCGATGAAGAAGAATTATGTCAGATTTAACAATGTAGAGCGGCACCTCAGAAATCAGAAATCTAGTCGATGAAGGTGTTTTCGGAGCTCATTAAATCAAAGGGGTGGCTGATAGTGATATTTGGAAGTTCTTTCTCAGGTGAAGCAAAGCTCAGAACCATGCAAAAATGCCTGCTAAACTCACTACAAATCTTGTCTTTTCCTTTTCTGTCCAATTGGTGTAATTCATATCAGAAATTGTTTCAATTCTTTTGGTAGTAATAATGTAATTGGGATCACAGAAGAGTTGGTGAAAGTCTAGTTTTGCTACCACTTCTCTTGTATTCTTTTTCTTTTTTTTTTCACATTCTTTTTTTTTTCCCACTTTGCTCCATTTTAATTGTAAATCAAACAGTCGGTTAATTCAAAGTCTAAAATTTAATGTTCTCTCTTATATTATTTTTAAGTATGTTTTTTTATACCCGATCTTTGAAAAAATATACTTAAAGAAATAAAATATACGATTTGCATCTTGCATTTTCAAATGATGTATCATTCTAATCTAAATTCTAATATTAATAACTAGTTTATATGATATTTAATAAGTATAATTTTATTATATGAATGTCATTTGTTAAATAAAAATGTTAAATATTTTGAATATAATAAATAATAATTAATCAATTTTAGATAATTTTTACTATTCATGTTTAAAAAATAATTTTATTTTTTATTTTTTTAATTATTACAAGGGATAATGTCATATTTCATCTTTGAATTTTAGAAAAATATATTTGATTTTCTTCTACTAAAAACTATTCAATGTGATATTCAAGCTTCATTTCGGATTTATTAACAAATAATTTTTTATTATTTCTTTAGTTTGAAATCCTTTTTCTTTTCAATTTTTTATTATTAACTCATCAAAAATACTGGAAATAAAGGTGACATAACTATTCATTAATTATTGTCCAAAAAATTAGTCTAAAATAAAAGTACAGTGATGAGTTCAACTCTATTGAAGCATTAACGATCAGTAAGAGGCCAACAGATTCAGCTACTAATAGAAGAAACAACACAATCCATGGTTTCACAATACGATCAAATTGAAAATAGAAACAAATTCATGTGGTTACAAGTGCAAAAAAAAGGAAAATACCAATATACCAATCTCAAGTAGGATAGACCAAACTATAATCATCCGTTGAACCAGGCAAAGTAAATACATGCAGACATGTTGAAGGAACTAGTCAATGTTGTCTTGCCATATAAAATGCAAGAAGATACCAAACTATAAGATTTCATGAGGCCTCGCAAACACAAACAAGTACTTACATGATACGCCACTAGACACGGGTTTCAAAGAAGGGTCTTAGTTGTTGCAAACTTACTTCATTCGAAAAGAAGCCTTTTCTTGCACTTAGATGACTACCACCTGCATCGTAGGAGCTATGCAGATGCATCTAAACAAAGGGAGAAACCGCAAAAGTTAGTGGTTGTTATGAACTACCCTGCCTATGGTTTTCAGTTAATCTTCTCGAAACCATCCTCCCACAATGCATCAAGGTCAAGATTGCCATCAAGTAGAGAAGAGGAATCCCAACAATGCAGCCGCCAGACGCAAAGTTTATCAAGGTCTAGGGGGAAAGGTGAAAAAAAAAAAGTAGGTAAGAATCATTCACATAATCTTTGCAAGAAAAACATTAAACTCACAATGGATGGAGACAAGAAGTGCAACTAAACTTAAGAGAGAACTGAGCTAATTTTGACCATTATAAGTGGACACATTACAAACTATTGACATGTCAAAGGAAAAAGTGTTTGTTTCGAAAGCATCAGCTATATAATACACTATCTTGTGTCAAATGATTCTAAAAGCATGAAAGAGTGAGCATAAACTCTTTGAGGCTACTTCACCATATTCATTTGTTACTACAGCTCCACACAGTTCAGTATTACTAATCTGATCAAGTTATTTACAGCATACCAAACATGGTGCCCTCCAATGGCCAACAGAAAACACCTACAGCTGTAAGATTCAAATTAAGATCTAACAAAGAAAACACCCTCTAGTCCACTTACATGACTAATCAGCAAGGTGCTAACAACGTTTTCATATTTTTAATTATTTGTTTATTTTTAGATTATGAGGAAAGGGGATTTTAAAATGAGACAATTTTGGAAGACAGGCATGGCTATTACTTAGAGAATATACCGACCAAAGGTACTAGGAAAGTTCAGAACTCCAAGGAATAAGTACAAAGCTTCCATCTCGAACTGTGTATGGTAAAACAATAAGAAAAACAACACAAGCAGCAAAAGGCCAAAAAAGAAAGAGTTACATGCATGTCAGAAACATCAGGCATATTTAATAAACATTCGTTAGCACAGTTAAAAAGCATCTATAACCATAATTTAACTTAAGAAATTGTATTCTTGGGCCCCCACATAACACTTAAGCCGTATTTCTTTCAAGACAGTCTTCTTTAACCTAATGGTCTTGAATTTGAAAATCCTAATTACCCCAATAAAATTAACTTTCAATGTAAAGTATGTGGAAAGCCTGCGCTTTACTTGCTATCAAGATCACAAGACTTGATCACAAGGGTATGTTAGAGATTAAAATACAATTTTAAACCCACACCTAACAGTTGAATCTTTCAATCTAGTGGTTCTTTGACTAGGAAAAATGGTAAACTACAAATAACCTTCTTGTGATTGGGTAGGTTTAAACCAAGGAAAATGTTTAATTGTGAACTCTTGTTCTTTGTTTAGTCATATTTTTTGTATTTGTATAAGAAATGCTAAATGCCAAAACTAAGCACTAAGATTTCCCCTTATTGTCAGGACCAAAATGATACCATTTGAGTTCATTTTTCTGGATAAGGATGCCAAAAGAGCATTATTTTTAACTTCTCATCACTTGCCAATGTCTATTATGAAAATGTAACATCAACATAGCACAGTTTTACTTTAAAAAAAAACAATGTCCGGTTATGTAAAAATGGACCAAACCATCGATGAGGATTTTCTTTTCTTCCCCTTTCTTAACTTTTGAGGGAATGAGAGCGGAGGTACATCCATAGTTCAGCCTTACAAAAATTATTCTTGTTTTCTATACCAAACAGGGAAAACCATACTTCAAAACCCAAAGACATGACAGTTACATGGTTTTGAGCTACTATTCAAGGTCTAATCAGTTTTCAACCTTTCTTGCTAGTGTTCTCAGTTTACCGTTCACAGCACAGAAAACTCTTCCTTTAAACAAGTTTTATCTCTTCTTGGCAACCTATTGTGACTTCCAACCATATTCGTCCCCCATGTCATATCAGTCCTCACCAGTCAAGTCCTCAGTTCAGTGAATTCACCAATTAAATCCAAATATTCTTGCTACCCAAAATTTCCAGCAATCTTTTCCTTCAGTTTCAGCCCTCTTTCGAGATTCAAACCATTACTGCTTCCTAAAACCTAATCCTACTTCCTACCACTTCCATAAACCCTATGTTTTCCAAAATTTTTTAAACATACCATACATCAAGCAGGTTTAATGAAGTTCATGCATTTCAAAACAAGAAAATAGAACTAGATGTTAGCAGTTATTCTTGCCTTCCAATTTCAAAGTTCAAATGGTACATGACTCAAATAGATAAGGCTACATAGGATATCCATCCATGGATGCTGAAGTATCACTGTTTAAAGATTAGCACTTTTGCAAATTGTCAGACTTGATAAAAGCTATGGCATAAACATGTCAAATTAAAGTAGGTTATTACCATCATTCCAGCAGCGAGATGAACTACGGGAACAAAAAGTTGATCCACTTTATTCCCTTCAGCATAACTATTAAATGCTATAACCATTGAGAAAGTATGAACCATCACAAATGCAAGAGCAATGATTGCTGCAATGTTAGATAAAAGCTATTAGAAATAACTTAACTTCAAATCCAACTTTACATAGTTCTTAAGAGGTGTCAATCCATAAAGAAAATTAAGACCAAGTAGTCCTGTAGTTCCATTCTAGTAACTCAATCTCAACCTACATGTTGCATGAAATGAAGAACAGTGCAAAAGCCAAAGATACAGGTATGCTTCATGTATAAATGCAATCAAGAAAGATATACAGATGCATGTAACATATTTATAGCAGAAAAAACGTATAACTCACCAGAAACAAGGAAAAATGGTATCTGTGAACACCTATCGACAAAATAGGTTGCTGGACCAAATGCAGGTGTTAAGAGGCTAAGACAGAAGAATACTGCATGTGCCACACCATGACCTAACCCGCCAGCTGATGCAGTTAATGGAAATGATATCAGTGAATAAAACAAATTAGCAAGAAATAATGTTCAGAAAGAACACAAAAAAGATATCAATATAATTTATTATTTCCAGAAAAAAAAAAAAGAAAAACACACACACACACTCACACACACAATAACAAGGGAAAAGGAGGATCATAGTATGGCCAGAGTTATGCGTCTGATATATATTCCCAATGAACATGACTTTTGTACAACATGATGCTTCTCTAGAATTAGAATTCATTGCAAAGCCAGCACATTAAAGGCCTGACTGCATAATAAAGAGAGGGTCATTTTACAAAATACAGTAAAAACCCACCTTGACTCTGTCATATAACAGTACATCAAAAATAACAAATTTTTCCCTTAATGTATCAATTCTAACAGAAAAATCTTTGCACAGCCAATTTCAAAGCAAGTAAAAAATATTAATTCAGACAATATGAAAGAAGATATAGAAGCCTTTTCCAATCTTACCTAGAGCAATTTGCATCTTATCTGTCAGATATAGTCGTGGTTTTGAGACCCTATCAGCAAAAGCATCCATTATGTCTTCTAACCTCCTGAGGAAGTTCAAATGCAGGCATTTATCAAACTGGGGTTCACAGCAAAACATAGTGTTATATCCAAGAAGGCACATTAAGGTCATGTTTGGTGCATAAGATGATGGATAGGGTAGAATGATAATCATTCTATAATATGTTTGGTTTGTATCTAAAAAAAGGGATAGGATTGTTAGGAGGATTAATCATCCTCTTGGTATAGGGATTAATCATCCTCAATCCTCCTAAAGTGGATCCATAGGATTGAGCTTAAATGTCCTATCATACCCTTAAAAATTACATCACTAATTTAAATTATATAAACTTTGAGGAAGGATAATTTTGACCAACAAACAAATCCTATCCTAATCCTTCCATACATCAAACACAAGATTGGATGAAATTATTTAATCTAATCGTATTTATAATATCACTTTATCTTATCCTATCATAATCCTATGTATCACACATCCTAAAAAGACTATACAATAAATTAATCAAAGACCCCTCTATGCACCTTAGCATTTGGTTCAATGGAAGATGCATATATCCACAACTCAAAGAGCAGATTCAAATCCCCCTTCCCTAATAAAAAATAAAACAAAAGATCCACTCTATGTTCTTTAACACTCTATTTAGTTGCCACTTTTACTACTTGAGTTTAGCAATTCACCTTTTTTTTTCTTCTATCTTCTAGTAAAGATTGCAATAAAGTAAAAAAAAAAAATTATTTTTTGATAGAAAGCAACAAAAACATAATTGATTAAAGATAAGAAAATTACTAAAATTTAGCACCAACAAAATAAGTAGGATCATGCACATTGTCTCCCCAAAAATGAAATTACATTTTCAATTTTTAATTCTTCAAAAACATTAGCATTTGGTTTTATATTTTCCTTTCTGCTTCTGAAAACAAAAGGCAAGTAGCAATAGTAATTGGCTTACTTGTAAACTTTCCAGAAAAGAAGGCGAAGGCCTTCTTGAAAGGCAACGGATGTGAATAAAAGAATTGCAAAAGGCCACCATGTTGCTGAGTTCAAAGGGAGGAAAGCTCTCCATATTCCAGATAATATTATCAAACTTATAAGCCAAACCAAAGTACTGCATGACAACAAACAAAAGTTACAATTTTGAAGTGACCAACAAGTTCAGAATTGAAAAATAGAAAACCCAGAGTTGGGTTTGTTTGGAAAGAGAGAAAAGGGTGGAAACTGAGGGAAACCTGGAGAGAAGAGTGAGGATCAAGAAAGGCTTTTTGGAGATAACGGAGACGAAAAGGGCGAGAGACGGCCCTAACGCCACCAACGCGTACCCAATCCCTGCAGCTACTGTCATTGACTTCTCTGATTCAAGTTTACTTTTTTTCGCCGCTTATACTAGACATGAACTGGGATTTGGAATTGTTTTAAGCCTTGTCCAATGTTCATTGACGAAATAGGGGCATTTTCCCTTTTCTTTTAAACTAGAGGATGGTATAATTTGTTAAAAGGCATAAAAATTTTAATATGTTCAATACTGTCCTTCCATTTTGATTTGTAAATTTTGTTTTTTTTTTTTACAAAGATAGCTGAAATTTAAAAATAAAAAAATTATAAATGTTAAAATTTAAATCAAAATTTATTAAATACTATTTTTTAAAATAATTACATAAATCAATTAAATTAAATTTTTAATTATAAAATTTTTCATTTGTTTGTCTAACCTCTCAATTGTTTTATTTTAAATTTTAAACTTTTTTTTCTCAAAAGACAAATATTTTTAAATTGTTATAATTTTATCCTTTTGTTAGATATTTCTATTCAAATTGATAGAAAATTTGTTATAATTATAAAGCACCGTTAAGTTCTTTCAGTTATATGTTGTTATGCCTTCAATGGAGCATTAACGATAAATCTGTCGCCGTTAACTTTTGGTAAGTGCAGATTGGTATACCCTTAACAGTCAAACACCCAGCAAAGAACACAGCAGCTCTTATTCTTGCTTGGCTCTAATTTTAGGTTGTCATGTTTTTAGTGCAAAATTTTTATTTTATTTTTCTACAAAAAAAATCATAAATTAAAAATAAAAAATTATAGAAACTGAAATTTTAAAAAAGAAATTCAAATGAAATCGTTCGAGTCGGTAAAATAAAATGTTAAATTATTTATAATTCACGTCCGTAATTCGAATGAAAAAAATTCTAATTATTTAAAAATGTTAAATTATTTATAGGATAGAAGCTCGAATCCATAATATAAAAAAAAAGATTAGTCCCAAATATTTGTGAAAATGAAAGGGTTAATGTTTAAATTGACTTAAAGTTATATATTTTTTATTATTTGATATTTAAAAAATTGATATTTTAAATTTGATTTGATTGAGTAATTTGCATCATTAATTAATGATGTTAGATAAAATAATGATATGATAAATATTAATTAATAAAAATATATTAAATGTTATGATTTTATTTATGATTTTTTTATTATATCATTATATTTATTAGTAATAGAGTTGATATTTAAAAATTACGTGATAAAATTAAAACTGGATTACTAAATTGTTTTTCTCTGTGAAAGGTTAAAAAATGAAACGTCAACCAAATGCCCATTTCAACTTACATAATTCTGTTAAATAAAAATTGGACTTAAAAGCGCAAAATTCAACCCAACCAATAGCCCAATACTATATATACCAATCCGAATCAAAGAAGAAGTGGAAAAGAGATTTAAGCAAAACGTAGGGCTTTTCTCGTCGTCTTTTCTCTGCAGTTATTGGCTAACAGAGCTTTCTGTCGAAGACAACCAAAAGTTCAATAATGGCGAACTCAATGGCAAGGTCATTCCTTCAGGTTGCAGCAACGGAGGAGGTTGCTTCTCCTCTCCGAGTTGTCCAGATCGAAGGACTGGTATTCCTCCTTTCCTTCTTCTAATGTTTTTAACCTAATTTTCTTTTAATTTCTATTTTCTTATCAATAAATTTTGATAATTAGGTGATATTAAAAATAATCAAACACTGCAAGGAGTTTTCACCTGCACTTGTTACCGGCCAGCTTCTTGGATTAGATGTTGGCACTGTCCTTGAAGTTACTAACTGTTTCCCTTTTCCGGTAATTTCGCAAATTTCCTTTTACTTTTTGAGCATTTGTTTTTTTTTTTTTTAATTAGAATGTCTCATGTTTTGATCGTTGAGGCAGATCCGTGAGGAAGACGAAGAGATTGAAGCTGATGGAGCTAATTATCAGCTTGAGATGATGAGATGTCTGAGGGAGGTTAATGTTGATAACAACACTGTTGGATGGTAATGTCTTTCTTCTTTACATGTTTGTTTGTTTGTTTGTTTGATTGCTGCTTTTGATAATTGCTTTCTTTGGTTTATTAAAAGTTGCTAAAAGATGAAGAAGTAAAGAGTAAAAGTTAAACTTATATTTGATTGAAAAAGAACGATGTTTATAAGGTAATGAATGTTCAAACATAATTGTTCTCTTTAATAGTAAGATCATGCACTTTACAGCTATTCAGGAAAGGTAATTTTTAAAATTTTTGGTTTCTCTAAATATCGGCATTTGTTTTTCTGTGGTTTTGGCTTATAGAAACAAAGAACTAGAAACACCACATCAATCTGAGCCTAACATTGTGAAGTAGTTGATGGATCATGGATTTTTTTTTTTATACGAATGGAGTTAGGAATCACTGTGCTGTTTATGGCTTTAATTTCCTAATAATTCTGGTGTAGTTAAGAACCAATCGTGATACATTTATTGCCGAATGCATGGTATATTAGTAGTTGTATTTCTTCCAGTAATTTTTACCTTAAGTTATGGTTATATTATGCACCCTTTTACTTTTTATTTCATGCAATGAACTTTACTTAACATATTTTCAGGTACCAATCAACAATTTTGGGGTCATACCAGACAGTGGAGTTGATTGAGACCTTCATGAATTATCAGGTATTGAATTTAAAAGTGCTGCTTCACCTTTGTTTTATTTCCTTTCAATATGGAGACTGTTGTAAGTAAATCTCTGCTTCATAGTTTTGTGTCTTCCCTCCCTGCTTCCCTCCCTATTAAAAAGAACTTGTGCCCCTGCTTTAACCTGTACCTGAGTAAAGGAAATTGTCATCATTTGCTACCAGTTTTGTTTTGAAGCTCCTGAATTGTGTGTAAACGTGTGCTTGATAATGAACATGATATTTTTCTTCAATCTGTGGATGAAAAAGAAAAATAAAACCAAATAATAAAGCTCCATGGCCTTTTGTTTAAACTTACAACTTTGTATTGCTTTCTATTTAAAATTACTTGTCAAACTTTAGTTCATCATTTTATTTATTGAAGTATTTATTTATCAGCTTAATTGTTAATCTGTCCAGGAGAATATTAGGAGGTGTGTGTGTATTATCTATGATCCTTCAAGATCTAATCAAGGTGTCTTGGCTTTCAAGGCTTTGAAGCTATCTGATTCTTTCATGGAACTTTATCGGGCTAAAAACTTTACTGGAGAGAAGTATGGTTTCTCCATGCTGTCAAAAGTTATGAAAATGAATTTTGTATGATCTGATATTGATGGCCTCTTTTGCTGTTACAGGCTGAGGGAGAAAAACTTGTCATGGGTGGATATTTTTGAGGAAATTCCTGTAAGCTTCTAAGGCTTCTACTGTTTACTATTTGGATGAACTAATGTGATCTATGATAGAGGCTGCATACCCTATACTACCATCTCATATGAAGTAACCATTAGTCCAGTTCTACCTTTCATCGTGCTGCTTGTAATTCAAACAAGTGTTCCTGATAATTACTCTGCATATGATGAATAACCAATTCTTTCAGCAATGTTAATATGTGCTGTAATGATATGAAAAGAAGGCAAAAAGATCCTGTTTGTGGGATTCTTTGAGGATTTATCATAATTTTTATCTTACAATACTTGGAATGTCACTGATTATGGATGAGTTTGTAGATTAGACTTGCCTTATGTATACCAAAGCTATTGTATTTGCAAATGAAACAAACATGGTTACCACTTTCATGTTAATGGTGTGCTGCTTTGTATGACAGATCAAAGTCTCAAATTCTGCCCTTATCAGTGCCTTTATGACCGAGCTGGAATCTGATACGCCAGTCACACAGGTGAAATATAAAATGTTGATTAAAGAATTTTTAGTAGTACCATGGTAAAAGACTTTGTATCTTTGAAATTTGCCTTCTTCTGACTGTAGTTCTTTGTTTTAGTGTGATCATGACCGTCTGCAATTGTCAACTAAACCATTTATGGAGAGGAATATGGAATTTTTGATTGAATGCATGGATGATTTGTCAATGGAACAGCAAAAGGTATGTGTTCCCCTTTCTCTGATATTATTCTGCTGTCATTAGCTGTTATTTTGTGTTTTACATAAATTGCCTTTTTATTTTCTTCTTGCAGTTTCAATTTTACTACAGGAGCCTGTCACGTCAACAAGTCCAGCAACAGGCATGGCTTCAGAAAAGAAGGTAGTATATTTCAGCAATCCATGTTGTTCAAAACAAACTCCCATCTTTTAACCCAACAAGTGATTTCCCTGGGAAGAGAGGGAAAGGGACAACAAATTTGTAAAATAAAACAAAAAAAGAAAATAAACAAAATTGTTTTCTCATGTCTGATGACCTTGAAATTTCTGGGGCAGAAAGCTTTCAAGTAGAATTGATTGAAGATTTTTCTTCTTTGTTGAGGATTTCAATTATCACAATTAAAAGTTAAAAGATTGAATCTCTCACCTTGTTTTTCCTTTTTGGGTGGAGTGAATTTTGTTTTATGAAAAAGACTTCATGTCGTTCTTTTGTGTTCTTAAAGTTCACCTGATTTTATTTATTATATGGTTATGCATGTTTGTTCTGTTTTGTATCTGTAGGGCAGAGAACATGGCCCGAAAAGCTGCTGGGGAGGAGCCTTTGCCTGAGGAGGACCCCTCAAATCCCATCTTCAAGCCGATCCCTGAGCCATCACGGTTGGAGGGCTTTCTCATAACAAATCAAATTGCTAACTACTGCAACCAAATCAATGCGTATGTTGTCTATTTTCGATCTTACCTATTATTTTTCAGGATAGCATGACATCTGAAAATCTCCTGCTAGTTGACATGTTGAAATCTATGGGGTCCTAATTGTACCATTACAACCTGTTTCTCTGGTTTTTGTTTCACTTGTAGTTTCACCCTTTTAGACTCGAATCAGTACTGGACCATAGGCTTGACATTCTGAAAATTTATTATTGTTATATAATTTTGCAGGGTTGCTGGGCAGAGTTTCAACAGATTGTACTTAATGAAGTCCTTGCACGATAAGTGATGCGAAACTTTCGATGTTTGTTGTCTGCATTTTTGCTAGTAGAGGTGCATTATCTGGAGTAGTGTTACAAGAATAATTCCTCGTAAAATTATTCATATAGGCTATCGAAAGTTAGATTCACCTATTGGTTGGTAAACTTATTTACTGCACATAAGGTGCAGGTACAATTTTGGAAATTGAAGTAATCAATAATCAGTAATTAAGTTTTATTTTTATACTTTAATTTATTGAATTTGAACATTATATTTTAAAGTTTTTTAAACAAAAATTAATGAAATTATGAAAATTGATCACTTACATATATGGAATATTTATCAAATATTTTATTTTGGTTATTTTTGTTAAAAAATTAATATATATATATATATATATATATAGTGATAAGATTTAATAAAATTGAAGTACAATGATAAGTTCAGTATTAAGTACCGAATCATAATATAAGTTTAATTTTAATCTTTGTCAAAAAATGATTATTTGTCAAAGTTAGTCTATCAAGATAAAGTAAAAGAAGAATTCAACAATAGTTTTTGACAAGTGAAGACTAGTGTTGGTGATAAAAGCTAAAGAAGAATCATATGACAAGTTTAGTTCTTTTGAATATTTCCATTCTCTGTGGAACTGGGGTATTGATAACCTGCAATATTTGCACCATTTCTGCCATGGAAGGCCTATTGGATGGTATCTTAGAGGTGCATACCAGTGCCAATTTGAGCATCGGTAGCACTTCATCTTCCGGATAATCACTCATAGTTAGAACGCAAAATCCTTACGTGGCTTCTTAGTATCGCGACCTTATACTACCCATACTCGACCGGCCTTCTTCCGGTCACAAGCCCCAAGATTAACACCCCAAAACCATATATATCGCACTTCTTATTAACTCTTTAAGCTCTGATATGCCAGCTCTAGTGCCACATACTTTAGGAGGTTAAAATAAAAGTAATTTTTCGTGAATTTGCTAAATACAAAATAAATAAATTTGCCTGTATAGACCTAAGTAAAGGATGCATTGAAAAAAACTCAAAATTTCCTTGCTCCTTAATTAAAAAAAATGCTAAAGGTAAGAAATGAAAAAAAAAAAAAAAAAAAAGCCAAACTTACAGAAAGTAGAGAGATGAACAGTTCCTATCTCATCTGGAATTGGTCTTGTCAATGAATTTCCATCCGACTGAAGAATAGCCAAACTTCCAGCTTCATATATATCTCCGGGAACAACATATAAGTATCGTTTTGAAGATGAAATACGATTAGGTAAATTTAATAATTCATATATTTATATTATATAAAATATTAAAATTTATATATTTATATTATATTTTATATAAGAATTATGTGTTATAATTTATGTTGACATGAAAATATAAAATATAATTTTTTATTTATTAAATTTATATATAATTATTATTATAATTTTAAATTATATCTCATTTTAATTTTATTTTCATACCATATTCGTTTTGTATTATCAGTAAATCATCATATCTATGATTAAGATTTGAAATAAACCAAGCTCTAGTGGTATCCTTGACCGAAAATTTTTCCATGATAAATTCAAGTAACTCGTGTTTGCAAAGAGACCCCTTTCTTGATGAATATTTCCTTGGAGACTGTTTCCAGAGAGATATAAGTCTTGAAGAGACTAAAACAGGCTACTTGAACCTCAGTGGAATTGAAGCTGTTAAACCATTGTTGGAAAAATCTTTCTCTTCCGATCCCCAAGATGGATCCAAGTAGCAAAAGATGAAAAATAAGAAAATTTAAAATAAAATTCTTTTCTGACACTTAAAATTTTCATTTTAACACCTTTTTCGACGTATCTTTAATAAACGACGTTTTAGACAACATGCTGACGGATTTACAGGCCAAAATGAAAATTAAAGTTTTTAAGAAACATTGATTGTTTTTCTGTCGTAGGTAGTTTTCAATTAAATTAAAAGGGGGTTTTAAATTAAATAAAACGTTGTGTTTTGTTATTAAATAAAATGCTAGCTTAATTATTATTTATTATAAGTTGACATCCAATAAAAAATTCTGAATCGTCAGTCAATTCCAGGTCAAATAAACCATCTGGTAAGCTACCATTGAATCCATTATCCCTCAAGTGGACAGTCGGATAACTGGAAGCAGTAAGCAAGTGATGTTGGTATATTCCCAGTAAGCCTATTATTTGACAAGCTCAAACATTTTATTGCTTTCAGGTTACCAATTGATGATGGCAGGTTTACTGTTGAACTGTTGCTTGAGTAGTCGAGGTACGCCAAGTTGCTCATTGTTACCAATCCATTGAGGAAAATCTTCTGTGATCATATTATTTGATAAATTGAAGAAAGACAAGGAATTAGCCTCTGGGGAGAATCTGGAAGTGGTCCAGTGATAAGATTAGAGCTGAAATCCTATGTATTTAGAAGTGGGCATAATCCAATATCTAGAGGCATTAATCCTGAGAAGCTATTACCGTGTAACAGTAGCTCTTTCAAGTTATGCAGAGCTAGTATCCCTCCGGACAATGGCAAATTCATGATTTTTTTTTAATTTTATGTCCACTTAGTGCAGTGAGTGTCTGCTGAGTGCCTGGTGTTCGCTGACTGTGGGCTGTGGCTGGATATTAGATAATGGCAGTGAGTGGAGTATTTGGGAAAAAAAAATTATGATGAGAGTAAAATTTTAAGGGTGTTCAGAAAAAAATCTTGCTTTAAATTTTCTTGTTTTCCAATTTTTGGGATGTCTATGGGACACCCTACCATAGCATATCGACACCCTGCTATAGCATTTGCATCAGCTACTGTCTCCAGAACAGTCCCAGAAAATGAATTATGGGATAGATCCAAAGCCTGAAGCTGGTGCATAGACCAAATCCCAGAAGCAAAAATCTATGTTACCAGAAGAATGGTTTTTGGGGAGATCAAGGGTGTTCAAATAGGAGCATCGAGCTAGTATGCTAGGCAGTTGCCCTTCAAGTGAATTCTCAGCTAAAGAGATATGAGCAGGTTTAAAAGAGATCATCGGGGATTGAACCTGAGAGAGAATTCCAGAAAGATCGAGAAACCTGATTGAATTCATGTTGACAAAAGAGCTCCGAATATGTCCTGAAAGACTATTATGACTAGGATAAAACCTTTCAAGGCTGCCAATAAGACCAAGCTCTGGTCTAAGGCTACCACTGAAATTGTTATGAGAAAGTGATAATACCTTCAAATACTGCAACTTTTGAAGCCCTTTACCAATCTCTCCTGAGAGACCTCGGAAATTCGACCATTGACAGGATTGCATTGTACGAACCTCCATGAACAAGGCGAGTTATCATCATCATTCCATGAGTCAAGATAAGAAAAAGCGTCTTTGATATCTGATTTGAAGACTGTCAGGCCAAGAACATTATCTTTGAGTTGAATAGAACCATCATCATTTCCAATGCAGCCAAGGAAAGAAGCAAGCAAATCATCAGCTGAAAAAATCCCATTGTCGGGCAATTCTTCTCGTTTCTCTGTTCAACAAGGAACTAAGCAATGGCAAGAGTCAAGACCACGAAAGCATCAAATCCTGCATGGTTATTTTACTAAAGAAATGCAGTGTTTTCAGTGATATTACTGTGCTCACGAGGGTTTTGAACAAGGGTCTGTCAGCCAGGTTGTGGTAGTTCTTGTTCATAAAAGCTAAGCCAAGGTGGGAAAACGAGAAAAACGGGGACTCAAAGGTAACTTCATGAAAAGTCTGACAATTTTGAATATAATATAGCGATAACATGTGAAAATGAAAACACAAAAATCATATAATTTAAAATTTTAATAAAAAATTATATATGAATATGATAAAAATAAATAAATAAACATTATATTTAACGTATTAACACAATAATTTTTATATTTTACATGTATTAGACATGAAATAAATAAATATAAATACACGAATTAACATTTAATTAAAAGAGAAAATAGGAACATCAATCAAAGAGGACTACAGGGATGAGAAAGCAAACAATAGGTTCCACAAAGCATTACTGACATATTCCCAACGCATATCAAAGCCTTTTCTTCTGTCCGGAAGCTTAATCCCTTCTCTTCCGTCTTCGCTGTGACCAATCTGTTGCTTCTTCAATGCCCTCTCCCCCTCATGCCTTCGCTTTCCATTTCTCAATTGTCAATTATTTTTACTCTTTGGATGTTACTACTAGACGGATTTGAAGCAGACAAAAAGAATTTGAAGGTTCCTGGGGTCCAAAGCAATGTGACCAGTGTTCACAACATCCAAACCATGGTCACGGCCACCTTTGCTTCTTGTGTCTCTCCTGTTTTGTTTTCGCCCAACCGTTTGCTTTGCATTAGCAATAATTTCAGGCCTTTCCTTGGCTTTGATTGATTTTTTGGGTATTGAAATTACATCATGTAACCACTTTGTGTGAGTAAGCCAAAACCAGATTTAATAGTTACTAACGTGAGTAAAATTTCATAGTTAGAGGTATGACAAAGAATTTATTGTTGCAAGACATTTCATTTCAAGGAAGATATTGTACTGTACATGCTCCTAGCAAAGTTCTAACAAAGGATACACTTATTCTACTGTCATATTTGATCTTCACTCAAATCACCCTATATAACAAAAGAGAATGCAAAAAGGGGGCAAAACTTACAGGAGCACGCAGCACACTCTCGTTTAAGCAGGAATCATGGACATGATCACAAGTAAGAATCCAAGTAACCATAAGTGTGTCTTTTGTTATACTGCAGCAAACTAGCATAAGTCCTGTCCCATATTCCTATATACAGAGATTCATCATCTGGACTCAGAGATACCCCTGAAATCTCGCCAAAGAAGTCTATCTCTTGCCTTTTCTGGTAATCGGCACTTGTACTGTACACATGAACAAAATCTGCCGGTTCAGCAACTACCATGAATTGGCCGTCCAATGAAAATCGGATTGATCGAACAGCACCCAGGTTTCCTTTGAGAGTCACAACCGGAGTGGAGAGGTTTCTTATGTCCCACACTCGGCAGGTTTTATCCTGATTTCCTGTGGCAAATATGCGTCCATCTGGGTGCCATGCAGATGCAAAGGAGTAATCTAGATGACCTACCACCGTGGCTACAGTCTGAGACCACATAAAATGTGATTCAGTTTCACCAACAATACATAATTCTTACCTCAATAACACTACATAATTCTTACTTTTCTACACTAGAAAGGTAGCACACTTTCTAGTGTTTAAAATATGATACTCTTGACCATACATGAATAATTGGTTAAGCTTGGATCAAGATGGTAGTAAAAAGCGAGCATATTTAATGATACTTGCACCTGGTTTTATGCAGGACCTTTCATTTCTTCTCAAAGGCACAAATGGGATAAATAACAATTACTAATGTCAGAAAAATTACATATGCATATATACACTAAGCCTCAAGTATATCTATTGCTGTAATAGTAATTTATTGCTCTTCAATCTTCATGGTAGGCTCACCATTTTGACTCTTTCTCCAAATTTAACCGTATAAAATATAAAACGGGCAATTCCAATATCAAGAAAGGGAAGTGCAATGCATGAAAGTCAAATGTACACAACCTAAGCCCTGCTTTCAGGAAGGCTATCTCCCTACTTGAATCCATACCTCATTATGTAGCAACCTTAATGTTGCACCAAGGCTCACCATATAGTTCCAGTATCATATTAGAAAATTAAATTTTTTTACCTTTCCATTTTGCGAATCCACAAGCAGCCCATCCAAGTGATCTCCAACAACAGTGATAAGCCTTCGATCGGGGCTGACAGACGTATGCTGCATCAGAATAAACAAGTTTAGTTATGTGATTAAAAATTAAGGTAATCCATTAATGTCAGAGATGATTTAGGTTTGCTTTTTCTCTTTATGAAGCAATAATCTCTATTGCCTTTGAAGTGCAGACCTGTAAGTCAACTTCACCATTTGTCTCCATTATGTGAAGATATCATTTACTTCTAATGACCATAAAACTACCCTTAGACCATTGCATCTCTTTGAAACATATACGGACATAAGATAGAACTTGATGGATTAAGAAAGGATTAAGAAAGAACAACCGAATTAAGAATGTAGGCCTCATAATAGCAATTAGAAGGGCTTACATTAACAGGCCAAGGGAAATGGAAATCATTCAAAAGTTGATATCTCTCTGTATCATATTCTCTTATGCTACAGTCATTATTGGAGGCCAAAAAATTAATTCCACCCCTGCAAAACAGTTTTGAAATTCAATCTATATTTTATTCAATATATTTTGCCCAGAAACAGCCAACCAGCAATTATCATGCTACCTCAAGCTGTCATATATCTCGATAGCATTTGTAATTGCATTATCATCATAGGTTGTCCGGGTACAAAAGGTTACTCCTTTTCTATCCAAGTGCTGCAGCAACAGGAAAATGAAATTATACAATACCAATAAAAGAAATGGGTAAAAGCACACTTAAGTATACGAAAAATATATTTGTGCAAAACCCGAATATGCAGAAGCAACAAGTAAATAAATGATAGAAAGAGAAAGATACCAACATTTCAATTTTAGGATTTTCTAGAATTCAATTTCTTGAATTTTATCAGAATGCAAAATCACAATTAAATAATCTTATCTGTAAATGAAATACTTGGATCGTACTAGGAATGCAATACATCCTAGGTTATGGTATGGGTAAGAAGACGGGGATGCAGTACTTGTAATACTTTAGGAAATGGTAAATTTTAAAGCATTTCATGATACAAAAGGGGGGGGGGGGGTTGGAACCCACCATTTTAAATCATGGTAAAATTAAAGCACTGTTACCATTGTAAGTGTAAAATTACACATGTTAATATAACGAATATAACTTCAGTGCATAATTCTTAACTGAATTATTTTTTTAAGATAAAAAATGAAGGCATTTGGTATTTCGTTCATCAAAACCCACAATTATTCCAACTCTCTCTCTCTCTCTCTCTGAGCTAAAAAAGAGTTGCTGACTAAGCACACTCCCAATTTAGTAAAAGAACTGTTCAAATGTTTATCACTTCTTGGACAAGTCTGCAAGATGATTAAGACTCTAACCATGAAGAATATACAGTTCCTATAAGAATAATTACATATAACAAGTCATCACATAACTGATAGAATTTCAGATGATTCCAGATGGAATTCACATTAGTTTGAGTATGTAGGGTAAGGATTTCAAAGCCATCTCAAATACAGTTGCTAGGTTACTTAATTTAGAGAAAGTGGGAGAGGAAAACTGGCTGGAGGTAATTCTGATTCTGTCGCAAAAGAATTGCCAATGAATAAAAAAAATATCCAGCGATAAAAAAAATTAGCATTTCCATTTCATAAGCAGCAGATCAAAAGGAAATCAATATTAGCAAAAATAAGGAAAAGGCTGCAAATATTAACTTGCCTTAAAAGTAAGCTCTCCCTGGAAGCCTCCAGCAACCATAAAATTGTCCTTGACTGCTAGTGTGCTTATTTGAGTTTGTGTAAAACCTTCTAATAAACTTCCCGGATGTTTCTAGTTACAAGGCATTAGGAAGTTAGCAGATAAAAGAAGAGATGAATTACGACAAACTAACTATCCTCAAAATTAAGATAAGAAGCAATAAGACTAACCAGTACAACTGTAATACCTCGATAGGTGCCACATGCCCAGCAAAATTAACAACCTCAGACAGATTGCATGATAATGATGACCAATGCATAACTGAATAATTGGACATAAGGTAAACGTCATGCTTTGAAGTAGCCCAAACCAAGTTTCTGAGCTGCAAATTCATTCCACAATAGGTTATTTAAGAGCGTCTAGATACACTTTCACTAACCAAATACAAAACCAATAAATGCTTCTCCCAACTAGAGACACCAAAAAAATATCATAACACAATAATGGGCTTCTATTACTGAAATTTCAATATACAAAAAAAAAAAAAAAGTGTTTGCTCAAATAATACGTTTTATAATTTTAGAAACAGAATATAGCACAACAGACACTTGTCCAATCTAGAGATACCAGAAATATACCATGCCATGATAATGGGATTCTATTTTATGAAATTTAAATTTATAGGAAAAATCCCGCCTTTTTTATCCATTGGGCATTTGAGAGATTAAGACTATCAAACAATATGATATATCAAATGAAGAATATTGGTTCTTAGTGTCACCTACAACTTCACAGAAAGCAAAAAGAGGTGGGAATGAGCTTTGGAATCATTTCAGAGCAAAATTGCAAGGGTATTAGAGTTTTTATTGTACACGACTTAGGATTATGGTTTGAAAGTGTTAATGACTATACCAATAAGCAACCATGTGAACAGAAAGAAATTTGTTTTGCAGAAGTGGAGAGTGAAAGGTACTTCTAGTGATGATTACAGAACTGAGAATGGATTTTAACTGTAGAAAAAAAAAGAACAATAATCCTAACTTCAGTGTCATTATACATCGCGCTTAATGTTGAATGGGGACACAACCGCATAAAAGAGTATAATTGCAGGAAAACTATAATTCACTGATCAATAGAAAGTGAGTGAGTATGTTAATAGTCTTTATGATTCTAGTCAAATAAGAACTCAAAGTCTTTAACTCAAACAGTAAAACTCATACCAACGGCCAACTCTTGGGCCCAATAAGAGACTACAAGAAAGATCCAAACACTATTAGACAAACGTAAAATACCTCCTAATTTCTAAAATAAGGATCACTAAATAAGCTCCACAGCTTACTAAAATAGGGAAAGTTGCAAATTTAAGAATCAATACCAACAACTATAGCCAGTATGTTAGGTCAATATTAGCAACTTTAAACTTATCCCTCAATCAGAAAAGCGATGCTTAAAACTTAAATAGAACCATCATTTGGAAGTTTGAACAGTACCAAAAACAGACACAAGCATATATGCATCTATATATGTTTGTCGGTGAGCCTAATAGACAAGTGTGTGTGTGTGTGTGTGTGTATACACCTAATTGAGCCTTTAATCTCAAAGTCGTATTTGCTGGCTACAAGAATCCTTTTACCAAACTATGTATCAACAAAGAGATATTATCAAATACACTGACAGTGGAGTTTTTTAACTCCACAAGGAGGATTAAGATGGTGACACATGTCCTTTATATATTTATAAAAATTAATTTAAAAAAGAAATAAGACATATGTCATCATCTTAACCCCGCTTGTGGAGTTAAAAAACTCCACTTTCAGTGTATCAAATAATTTTTCATGGACAAATGCATGTATGGGTGTCCTGCTATGACAATAGTTTTTATGCATTCCTCTTTGTCTACTGAATTTCAATAATCACGGTACATATTAAACTTACAAACCTGAAAATGAAGGATTGTTGGCTTAACCAATCTAGTGTTGTGGAAGAATTCATAGTAGTTCCCACCCTTTTCCATCTGTTTGCATTCCTGAAACAACAAATACCAATTACCATGAAGTTTAACATCATATTCTCTTTAAGACAAACTAGCTCATTTAGAGATGGTAGGAGAAGAAACAAACCTTGTTAACAGCTTCACCGGAGGAAGGGATATTCTCATAATTCTTATACTGTTCAAGCCTTGTCAATCTATATTTTTCCCTAGTTATGTTCAATCTTTCCCAAGGAATCCCCTGAATGTCTTTCCCCTTCCGTGCTTGCCCAGAAGACGTATCAGTCACCTTGGTCAGCTGCTCAATTTATAGTTTTAAAGTGATGAATTCTATCACTCAATTATTAAAATGAATTAAAAGTAGCAACAACATAAAACAAACCATATCATATTCATCAGCATCCATGTCTCCACCCGCATTACCATAGTTATCTTCATCCATGTCATCAACAAAATCTTCAGCCAGGTAGTAGAAATCCTCCAATTGCAGGTAGGACATGCTATATTTGCATTCAACAGCAAAGTTTTACAACAATTACTATGTTTATCTTCTCATCTTTTCCTTTAAAAAATTCTTTGGAAACCCCAAAGAGAAAATATACTAATTGGAGCAAAAGGGTATTCCTAAAATTCATAAAAAGAAACTTATTCCAAACAAACAAACAAACCACTAAAACATTACATGCCTTTCTTTTTTGTTCTTAAAACAAATAAAAACAAAAATAAAAACGAGTTGAATCCCTAAAAAGAAATCGAATTCGGAGCAAAAGGGTACTGCTAGAATTCATAAAAGAAACTTATTTCCAAACAAACTTACTTCACCAAAAAAACCCTAATAAAATCATATCTAACATAAAAGTTCCACATGAAATTTTTAACAATCGTACAAAGCAATCGGACAATGAAAAAAAAATTTAATAAAAACATAGAACGAGAAAGACAAACATTGAATTCACGAAAAGAAAAGAAAATAAAAAAAGAAAGGAGAGATGGATAATCTTACATGAAATTTAGTTTGGTTTTGGAAGCTTTGGCCTTTGGTGAATGGTGAGTCTCTTGCTTTATTCTTTAATGTACTTCAGATACAAGGAGTGTGGAAGCAGTAAAGATAATAATGGATGGCTATCTCAAACACAAAACGCAAAACGCAAAACGCAAATGCAAAAGCTAAAGCAACATCTTTTTTTTTTTTTTGGTGTAGTTTTTTTTTCTATTTTATTTTCAATACTTTTATTAGAAAAAATATTGACAAAAATAAATAAAAGAAAATTTTATTTATTTGTTTTGCTTTGGATTAATTCTAGTTAGAATTTAAGATTTTATCCGAGTTTGGATATTGAAATAAACAAAATGAAAATTAGGAAATAAAACTATTATTTTAACTTAATACATTATATGCTAAAAAAAATTTGATTTTACAATGAAGAAATCTTAAAATTTTAAATTCTTAAATTTAAATTTAATTATGTTTAATTTATAAATAAATTATATATAATTATAATTTGATTATAATATAATAATAATTTATTTATTTATTTATATAAATGTAATATTTTACTATAATTATAACCTAAAAAAAGGTTAAATTTATGGGGAAAAAAAACAAGAGGATGAAATATAAAAAGCAAAGTACGAAAGTGAGTGAGACGCAAAGAATGTTAATCACTTTCACGGTTACACATTCATGTGTTCCCCCTGCTGCCGACACCATTTCCTTTGTACTTTTATTTTATTTTTTGTTTTTATTTTACAAAAAAAAAAAAATAGATTTAAGAGATTATTGCATATATCTGTATAAGTAAAGAAATTATTAAATTAATACATATAAATTTATATAAATTTATTTGCAAAATTAAAAGTTTTTATCGTTATTGTATAAAATAATAATTGAAAATATATATTTTTTATGTTATTCGGATTCAAATTCATTACAAAATTATAAGAAATAATTTTTTATAAATTCATTAAATTTAACATAAATAAATTTATTTAAACAAACTAAAAAAAGTTACTGGACGAAACCAACTTTACTTTTTCTTTTTTTTTTCTTTTTTTTTTCGGTTTATTTTCTTTCTTTTCTCTATTTGCGACGAACTCTAATTTCACGTCAAAAGATCTAGCTTTTTTAATATGCAGGGCTCGATTAAAAGACTAAGACGTATGATCTCTAATTGGTCAAATAACACATGGGCTGAACCCCACTCTTCCTGACACAAAGGCCAGTAAATTTTCTTTATCTTACTTGGGACCACCCGAAGCATAAACAGACCGTAAAGTTCCTCGGCACAAAGTCATTTGGTCCTCGTATCATATTCTCAAGCACTCTTTTATTGCATGGCTATGCATTCTTGACAGGCTGCCTACGATTTCTAGACTCGTAACATGGGTTATTTCCTTGCTATGATGAGAGAAGGAACCGTATCTTTTTCTCATGCCCCTTAGACAAACTTTGGTCTGATATTCTATAAATTTCCAACCTCAGCAGGCCTTCCGGTGATCGGAATTTTGAACTCCAATGTGCAATCAACCATCTAAATTGGAAATCTTTAGATAATTTAGCCCTTAAGGTCTGCTTTAATTTGTAATAACTGGAGAGAAAGAAACAACAGAAAGCACAGATCTCTTGTGTCTTCTCCTTCATCTAATTTGGTTCATCAAATCATCGAGTTTGTCAAATTAAAAATCACCAATCATCCCAATATCTCCAAGATCACATCCCACTTCACTTGTATGGTTTCCATGAAATTGTTTCTTTCTGTTGTAGTTGAATTTTCTATGTTTTGAGTTAACAAACTTTATTTTTTGTAGTAGGAAGGAATGCTCTATTTTCTGAATTAAAAATACATACTGATATGATATTTCTATATATTTGATGACAAATTCTTTCTCATGAAAAAAAGGAAATAATTATAGAAACATTATATAAAACAAGTTTAATTATTGAAAAAAATAAATTAAAATCAATCAATAAAGTGTTTTCTATCTAGGATGCCTAGCTATATCATATGCTGCTTTGAAAAGAACAGATTTTCATCACTTAGAAACTATTCTATTGTTTCAGGTCATTATTGGGATCAGATCGCAAGCATGCCTATATTGATCAAGTTCTTTTTCGAGCGTCTCAATTATCTGATCCTTTCGAGCAATGGTCTCCGAAAGCCTTGAATTCTCTCCTCGGAGTGCCTCAAACTGGCAAACTATCCCTTCAATCTGTGCTTCAATGGCCTCATCACTCAACTCGAGACCACTTTCCACCACCCTCACAACCCTCCACAAACTCACAATTACAAGCAATCCTCCTCCTTTCCTCTCCAAAAATGCTTCGAAAAGCAATGCCCCAATGACAACTACGCCATCAACGACATAGCCTGGCCGTCTGAAGAAGGCACCCCCTAGCCCCACTGCTAAAGCCACTGACTTAGCAGAAAGCAATGCCAGGATCGAAATTCCTACCCAATGGTACCAAGCTTTTTCTATGTTAATATTACAGGAGAGTAAAGTTGAGGATAGTTCAAGAATGGTGAGGATTAGGTCTAAAAGAAGCAATGATAATGCAATTATCCGAAGTTGGGTCGATTCTAGGAATTTGGCCAAGTGATTTCTCCATGTTGCTTTGCTTGATGATGATAGCTCTTGTTCTGATCTTGGGTTGAAAAAGTGTTGCCATCTCTGCCTTTTGTACCAGCTTTTGATGAGATTTTGGATTGATATTTTAACAGATTCAATGGAGATGGATTGATGGGAGGGGCCATTGGTGCAATTCGTTCGGTTCATTTCTTTGAATTCAAGTGTTGGAATACATACATACGTAATCAAAACCAATAATTATATGATTTGGAGGAAGTAAGGAAACAATTAGAGGATCGATGCTTGGATCAAAGGCACGTGAAAAGCAAGTAAGCTTTTGCTGAATTGCATGCTTTGGGGTCACGTTGATGGTCACTTTACTGTTATATATTTCGTCATTGATGAAGATAAAGCTTCAAGTAAAATCCGACTTCCAAACCGCAAAAAATATGGGCGGTTGATATACTTTGCCACCAATATCACCGCCTGCGCCTCATCATGACTCCATGGAAAGCCCAATGGCACCCAAAATCTCAATAAAAAGATGCGTCAAGTAGTATAAAGCTACACTTTCTAATTAAGCTTTGAATTTTCACTTACCAATCCAATTTCACAACATTGCATATGCTAGTTTGAATTTATACGCAATCAATCCACTCTTGTTTTAGTTTGAAAATAAAAAAAAATTGAAAATATTAAGATTTGAATTCTAGATTGATTGAATATCATATTTTAAGAGTAAATAAATAAATTAGGTTAAGATTATAATTTTAATAATATATTTTAAGTTAAGTGAATGTCATTTTTTAAGAATGACTGAATCAATTATAAGATTTACATTTTTCAACAATATATTTAAGGTTAAGCTTTGATTATTTTGTTCATGATTAAAAATCCAAGTCCAGTTCGCAGTAGAAACTTTTATATATTAGTTGTTATTCCCCAACCCTTTTGAATCTTTAATCTTTTAAAATAATTTTATTTCGTTCATTTTATCATATTTTTTCATTAATGTCCTTGTGGCTGGTTGAAGGAATGTCCACATGAAATGTCTGTTTCACCACATAGAAAGCCGAATTAACATAGCATAAAAAAAATTACGTTGTTAAAAGCCTAATTTCTTATAGTATTTAAAGGTTAGAAACCTAAATGAAACAATTCAAAGGTTGAACATTAAAATGGAATAAAAGAAAAGTTAAGGGTCATGGATACTAAATCAGTGTAAACTATCAATAACTTAATTATCAATAACTCAATACTAAATCAGTTATAATTGAGTTATGAATCAATGATAATTTAATAGTAAGTAATTTATAACTCAATAGTAAATTAATGATAAGTATTAACTTAGTGGTAAATCATAGTTTCTTAACTTAGTGGTAAATCATCAATAATTTTGTACTAAATCAATTATAATAGTAAATCAATAATAATTTAGTAGCAAATTAATAATAACTTAATAGTAAATTAATGATAACTTTATTGAGTAAATATTCGATAGCTTAATAAATTATTGATAATTTAATAGTAAATCATTCATAACTTAATAGTAAATCAATGTATAATTTAGTAATAAAATGTTATTTATCTATTTCCTTATTACCTTGAACTCTTTAGTAAAATAAATTGTTGTGTTGTGTGATGTCCTCTACAACATTGGTAATAACTAAACCAAAAATTATTGTCCTTAGGAATGTATTTAAAATGAAAGAGAAATTAGTCTAAATGTATTAAAAATATATCATAAAAATTATCTATAAGTTATTTTATTCGGTACATACTATTTTTAAATCAAAATATATGATGAAGATGATGATGATAATAATAATAATAATAATAATAATAATAATAATAATAATAATAATAATAAGTCAGGGATGGGAAAGAAAACATTATATAGTTACTTTATTTCAAGTAACAATAATTTTATAGTGATATGATTTTAAATCAAAATTAATAATTTAAAATTTTAGCACATATACAAAAAGTAAAAGCTTGAATGAGTTCAGTGATGATTAATTACCTTATAAATCTCCTTCTATTGAACATTTAAAAGACACACCTATAAGCTAAAAAAGAAAAGGAAGGGGCTCAAATAAATAAATTAAAGTGAGTAACATAAAAATTCACGTTGACTTCAATCAAAGTGGGCAGTCTGTGTCTGAAGGAGCTGTCAAGATGGCTACTCATATTGGAACTTTCGTCCATCGTAGGATTTCAATTACGTACATCAATTGGTGACAAGTTTTTGATGATCTAAAGGATGATATATGACAATCGGTTGTGATATGTTTATTCAACTATTTCATAAAATTTATTAAATGATCATTTAATTGAAATTCAATGTGTTCCTACTAATTATGTTAAATAATTTAGGAACGGTTCGACGTCTCAAATGACTGTAAAGAGATTGTGTTGCAATATACTGAGAAAGCATTCAAAGATTTTAAAAGCAGATTAACAACCTAATATATTTTACCGCTAGCTGATCAAGGTGATGCATTGGCTGTTCCACTTGTGGTAACATAGATGTGATAAGTGTTGAAAATTGGATAAATTTTGTTCGATATCAACTTTCAAAAGATTTCTCAGTAGATTAACCCATTACCAAAAATATTGTTTATAAGTCTTTATCCAATATAGCCTTTGATCTTCATATGTGATTGACGTAATTTCTTCTTTTGTAAAAAATCAAAGAAAATCAGTGAAACATTCGGGCTAAACAATAATATCACCATCAGATAGTGAGAAAGGGATATGTAAATGTGAAGTATGAGCTTGTATGTATTCACACACTTATTTTATACTCATTAATGAATATTTATGAACATTCATTTCATATATTTTGATTCTTTTACTGTAGTTAATAATAAGAATTAGTGAGCTCTAGCACCGAAGTTTTTAGATGGGATGTTTGGAAACAAAGACATTTACAGAAGGATGGATCCTTTACAGATGAGGCAATCGAAGAAATGATAAAAAAGATTGTATGTATAATTACTTTTTTAATATGATTGGTATTTTTGATGTATGCATGACTGTATACTAGCTTGTATAGATTTGTTATTACAGCCCATCTTATTTTTATCTTTCAGGATGATTATGCTACCAAAGTCAAATCTGGTGAACTAGCAATCCAGTATGGCAAAGATCTTTTGTCTTTAGCATTAGACACTAAAAAAATGCCTGGTCAAGTTCGTAGGGTTGGTAAATTTGTCTTGCCATCAAAATTTTTTGATAATCAACACAAAACCTTGCGAGTGAAAAATACACAATATAAAGCAATCATTGAGCAACAACAGCAATAAATTGATGACCAGGAGCATCGTCT
The DNA here is from genome assembly GCF_002303985.1 of Durio zibethinus. The sequence goes on from NW_019168270.1 coordinate 1,691,801, forward strand.
CAATGAGTAACAACAAAAACTCATTGCTTTGGAGTTCATATTGGCAGCAATGTAGCATAACATGCCAGTAGGTCAATCTGATAGTATCGTCCACGTAGGACAAGCTTCCATTGCAAGTAAGAAAGCGAACCCACCTCCATACAACCCAAGAAGTATGATTTTGTTTATAATTTTAATATTAATTTATTTATTATATTTATTAATTTGATTTTAATACTTATATTTCATTAAATATTATAGCAAGATGTTGAAACTCACAATATGACTCTTGCTCAAGCTACCATGGATAAATTATCCAAATATTCACTGGAGCATTTATCCAGAGAAAACTTTATAATCATTGAGTTTGAGAAAGGGTTATTTGATAAACCATCATTTTTTTATTGGTGTGGAAGAGGTTAAAGAATTTTGTGAACTAGATAAATTATTAGCTGTTGATATTGTTGCTTATATGAGATTAACTTATAAATACAAATATGCACATTCAATATGTATTAATCTATATTAGGGTATAATACTAACTAGCAGTGTTGATTGTTATCGTGTAGCTTCCTATATAGAGAGCTCAAGGGGAGACAGTTGATCAATAGATTTAGATTCGTTGACCTCAACTTCATTAGTGAGCAGAGTGGCATAGTCGCTTATCATGCTAATCATGTGATCAAATGCATGAAAAGACTGGTTGATTATTATTTGCTTCTGTATAATACATAGTAAGTTATATTCCAACCTTAATTCTTCCAACCTTACCAAAATCTAATTTGATGCATAATCTAAGTATATCATTGTTATTATTTTACAGTCGTCATTGGGTGTTTATTGTGATTGACACCAAATCTCTAACGCCATACTTACTTAATTCAAATCTAATGGTGATGCCTAACTCCAATATTCAAACTTTTATAAAGAGGTATTACACTTTATTATATTATATATCTTATATTTCTTCATAAGTAATTTTATTTATGTATTAAGTAATTTTTTTCTTTTCAATTTAGGGTAATATCTGCACTCGATAAGAAGGCAAAGAAATTGAAATGGGTGTCATTATCGGTAAATATGAAATTTATTCTTTTATGCTGAGTTTGTGTAGATAAATTTTTTCTAAACTCACTTAATTTAATTTTTAGGTATCTCATCAACCTAGTAATACTGAATGTAGATATTATGTCTTTCGTTTTATGCGAGAGATAGTGTTAGATGATTTTATGATCACACCATTTAAGGTTAGTATAAATTTCATAAACTTGTTATATCTTCAAAAAAATAAAAAAGTACATTATGTTCTCATTTATTAACATTTATTTTTGATATTTTTTTTAGTGGGAGAGTAAAGAAAGCTTCACGAAAGAGGAATTAGATGAAGTCCGTGAAAAATGGTGTGAGTATGTACTATCATTTATTAATGTTAATAAACCTTGAGTTTAGACATTATTGGTTGAATATAAATATATGAGGAACAAATTGTTATAATGTTTTCAACATGCCATGTTGAATGGAAATTTTAAGTTTGTACATTGGGGTATTGGTTTAATATTATTGGTATACTTAATATGAATACACATATGTGTACTTAATGTATTATTGAGTATGATTATTTCATAAAATTATGTTAATATGATAACGTTATTAGTTTTAATTTTGGATGTGTAGTCAATTTATTGAAATATAACAATGTTCATTATGTAAATTCCAAAATATAATTCATAGTATCACATATATAAACCCAATATTTTTTTAGCATAAATATATAACTGACTTCAAATGTTTTCTGGGTATAAACCTACAACTGACTTGACATATATAATATCAAATATGTTTTTTTGATGGGATTAATAAAAGCGTTTTTATCAAGAAAATACCTTGAATCATCCCTAACAAAATGTTATTAAAGACATTTTTAACCAAAATCGGCTTCAATAATCCCACCTAAAAATATATTTTATGGAATATTAAAGGTATTTTGAGAAAAAAATGCCTTCAAGAATCTGTACCAAATATTGTGTATGGTTTATTGAAGGTATTTTTGAAAAAAAATCGCCTTCAATAATTTCTGTTAAAAATTTATTTATTGGATTATTGAAGGTGCTTTCACCCAAAAACGCCTTCAAGAATCTGTTTCATATATTTCCTATGGATTATTAACGGCATATTTAGCAAGAAAATGCTTTGAATAATCCTAAAAAAAATGCCTTGAATAATCCTTAAGAAAATATTATTGAAAGCATTTTTTACCAAAATCGCCTTCAACAATCCTACTTAAAATTTCATTGTGTGGAATATTAGAGGTGTTTTGGTCAAAAAACGCCTTCAAGAATCTGTTTCAACTTTTTTGTATAGATTATTGAAGGCATTTTAAAAAAAAATCACCTTCAATAATACCAACAAAAAATTAATTGAATGGATTATTAAGGATATTTTCCTACCAGTAACGCCTTGAATAATCCCTAACAAAATGTTATTGAATGCATTTTTGGAAAAAATCACCTTCAATTATCCAACTATTCAAATTTATCGTCTGGAATATTAAAGGCATTTTGACAAAGAATGCTTTCAACAATCCATTCCAACTTTGGTCTATGGATTATTGAAGGCGTTTTTTTTATAAAAATCGCTTTTAATAATTCTAACTAAAAATTTATTGATTTGATTATAGAAAGCGAGTTCGACCAAAAATACCTTCGAAAATCGGTTTCATATTTTTCTTATGGATTATTAAAGGTGCTTCTCTGTCAAAAACACCTTCAATATTCTTTTCAAAATTTTTTAAAGCAATTAGTGAAAGCGTTTTTGCCAAAAAAATGCATACAATAATCAATTACAAATAATTATTGTAAAAACCCAAAAAAAGTTAGAATGAGAGATTGAACTTACCACCTTATGGTTAACATCTGTACGATCTTAAAATTTTGATATGATATTTATTGATGGTATTTTTTTGACTAAAAACGCTTTCAATCAGCCTATGAAATTTTTTGATGAAATTATTAAAGGTGTTTCTTGTAAAAACGCTTTCAATAATCACATATATTTTTTATGAAGGGATTATTGAATGTGTTGTCTGCTAAAAATGCCTTTAGTAATTTCCTATCAATTTTTTTAATGAGATTATTCAAGTGATTTTCTGTAAAAAAATGCCTTTAGTATTCACTCAAAATTTTAAGGTAGAATTATTCAAAGCATTTTAGTCGAGAAATGTTGCTAATATCAAGTCTTGAGTGGCGTTTATAAGTAACATTGTCGCTATTTAAATAGTTAGTGACGTTTTGATAATAAATACCTTAAGTTTTATAAAAACACGAAAACTAACAGCGTTTGTAAGTGAAACGTCGCTACAAAACTGTCACTAATCTTTCATTTTCTTGTAATAAGACTAAATGATCATGATAAAAATAGATTTAACAAAAACAAAAGTTTACCTCTTGGGTGATTAACTTACTACAAGTAAAGCCCTTAATATCATTAACTTGAACAACTCAATCTTAGTCAATGTTGTAACCTGCCATTTCATTAATGTTTTTAAAAAATGTTACTATTAATAATGAAAAAAACAAACCAAAGGGAAATATAAGTCAATCTCCAATAAACATGAAAAATTTAGAAGTTTGTACTTTTGTAATTAAATATATTGTTGATTTAGATGATACTTATGCAAACGTCAAAGAAGTTCGCTTTCTAATTGCAATTACATAAATTTACTTTGATGGTAATTGGTATAGTGCCAACAAAGGAGATCATGAGGTACCTATATTTTTAAAAAGAGTTGACTCACAATTCCATAATGATTGGTTGCTAACTTTTGCTAGATGATGATCTGTATTTATGTTTTAATCAAAGCTTGGTTAAACATTTTCTATGAATAAAGAAGAACAAAAGACCAAGTAATAAGATAAACTTAACCATAAATATATGAGATGGCTTATTTCTATTGTATAATCACTTTTAAATACCATGAAGTAAAAATATCCTTGTTTTTTCTTTCTAAAATATGAATGCTGACCAATGTTATATATGTTTGGCCCTTACATTTTGTATTTGTCACATTGACTTGAGCTTGAGTTTATATCATAAGTTTTGTCTAAAAGTTTTTTGAGCCAACATAATCTACTTTACTATCAATGTAATTGGATTTTTCATTTTATTTTTCACTTTTCAATTTCACCCCTAAGTTTTTGTAATTTTTCACAAGTTTGATATAGGCCTATTTAAGCTGCCTTATGTCATTTGTTATGGTAAATGAAGTTACAACAAAACATGAGATTTGGAGTGGGAAGAAAATAACTATCATATCAACCCATTGCTTTTGATGGCAAATGACATGAACTACAAACAAAAAAATCAATCTTTCAGGATTTTAAGACAATATACTGAACATTTGAAAAAATCATTACTCAAATGAAGTATATAAAATCAACTATAAGAAATTAACTAAAAATTCTTTGTTATGCAACCACTAGATCATTGCTAAGCATTTGATCAAATTGCCAAACACATACAAAATCATGAATAACAAAGAATTTGAAGCAATGAAAACCCGAACACCAAAAAAAGACATGCAAATAAACTTTATTCAGTTCATCAACTTTTTGACAAACATCGAATGCTATAAGTATAGCAGTATATGTTAAAAACTTATCTTTATCAACTTCTACTTTCATTCCACCAGTTTTAATGAAGTGTAAACAATGATAATACACTATACTACATTATTATAGCAATAAAAATAGATTAATTAAATCTAAAAAAAGGGAGATTTCTTACTCGTCCTATGAATCATACTTTCTCTTTCAGAAATATCAATTACATACTATAATTCAAATAGAACAAATACTTAATTAGAACATAAACTAAGAAGATGCTAAAAGAATTCTAATTTTTTGCTTCATATACTTTCAATGAAATTGTTATTAGATGATACGACCATGTGGGAGAACATGTTAAACATGTTCTCACTCTCTTATGGTAGGTCTAAGTAACCCACCTCGTAAATCAATCAATTTTAGCTTCAATACCTATGCGTAAAAAATTTTAAAATTTAACTAATTAATCATAATATATAAGTAATGAAGATAACTTGGTTGTAGTGTTTCCCTTTTATGGCATTTACCTCATAAACTATGTTTTTTTTTTTTTTTTGGCTATGAATATCGGCAACAAAGCTACTAAATGTCAACAGTAGTAGTGACCTATGATAAAATGAGGATTTTGAGAGATTCAAGTAAGCAAACCTCATGAATAAGCCAAGAGAAAGTTCAACATTTTTGGTATTTCTTGATCTTTATCACTTCAAACCATACTATTGATTTAGTTGGCTGAATTTATTGAATCAAGCATGGAGTTATTGAGGAAGACAATTATGGATAGAGTTGTTCCCTTTTGAAACATCACAAAAATAAAAGAAAACTAATATGAAAGAGTATGAAAATTAACATGAAAATGCATGAAAGTAAAGATAGGATTATACCTTCAAACCCAATTTTTCTTTTTTCCTTTCTTTTTCTCCATTTTCACGCTACAATTGTTGTTGCCTCGTTTTCTTCATTTCCAGTCTTATATGATAAATATAAAGGCCAAGCAATGATCCTTTAGCCCTTTATCATTTCTTCATCTAATGGCCCTTGCTATTCCTCGAGTTTATTAATCAAGTAACCACTTTTCACCCTAGGATCTAACCTCTTGAAAGATCAAAGGCTCATAATAAATACAGTACAAATTTTGACTGTTAGTGCAGCAGTAATAATGGAAAAGACCATTTTAACCCATTAAAAATTTGGCCATTTTTACATGATTTTCTTAGAAACTTATGATCCCTTTTTTTTTTTATGATTTTAATGCATCAAAAATTATAAAATAATATTTGATCATAATCTAGAGCTTTTAGCGAAAAATCGACTTTGATAAGATCAAATTATGAAAATACCCGTAAAAGATATTTTAGTAACTTTACTCTTTTTAGAGTGCGATGAGGTTTTTTAATGTATAAAAAATCTTGAAATAATATCAAAATATGATTCGGAGCTTTTTGCAAAAAATCAACTTCGAAAAAGATCAAATTATAAAAATACCCTTAAAATATATTTTGGTAATTTCGTACATTTAGAAGTGCAATCAAAGTTTTTAATATATCAAAAGTCATGAAATAATATCAAAACATGATTTGAAGTTTTTTTATGAAATACCAACCTTGAAAAGTCAAATTATGAAAATACCTTTAGAGGACATTTTGGTAGTTTCACACTTTTTAAGGTGCGATAAAGGTTTTAATATATAAAAATCATGAAATTATATCAAAATATGATCTAAAACTTTTTGCAAAAATACTCCTAAATGATATTTTGATAATTTTATACTTTATGAGGTGCGATTAGGGTTTTTAATGTAAAAAATTATTAAATAATATCAAAACATGATCTAAAGTTTTTCATGAAAAATTTTTCTAAAAAAATCAAATTATGAAAATACTTCTAAAGAATATTTTGATAATTTCACACTTTTCGAGTTATAACCATGACTTTTAGTGCATCAAAATCATAAATTATTAATCTCAAGTTTTAAAAATCTTATTTGGTTATGAGTTTCAAAGACTAACTCGAATTTGATTGAGTTTGACTATTATTGACTGGATTTGACTAGAGGATATTCAGGTCAATTTGATCTATAATTTAGTTTTGATAATTTATCAATATTAAAGAAATATTGGATTTAAACTAGATTGAATTTTAAACGCTCCATATTTGGCTAGAATTTGTTCAGAAAAAATTAAGTGTTAACAAACAATAAATGGACTAATGATATTAGTCATATGTATCAAAGTGATAATGAAATGAAAGTTTAAGTGCCAAATTAATAATTTTATTTTTTTATATCAAATTGATAGAAAATATATAATTAAATGATTTTTTATATTTAACCATAAAAAATAAACAATAACAATTAAATAAGGATTAAAAAAGAAAAGAAATGATACAAATGAGGCGCACCTCAGTTTTTTCCTTGCTTTTTTACTTTTAACTCTCTTTGTTAACCTTAACTCTTTACCAACTTTGACCAACTCTTCATCAATCATTTACCCATCAATTTTTACTTTCTTTACTTTTTTCACATGCAAAAGTAAATAAATTAAAACAGGTAAAAGAAACAAAAAAAAAAACTATAAATAAAAAAAAAAACTAAGAAAATGCCAAAAAAAAAAAAAGTGAGTGCCATTAGACACTCCCAATGCACTTCGTTCTTTATAAAATTTATATTATGAATTTTTAAGATTTCAATTTTGAAAGAAAATTTCAAGATAACTTTGTAAAACCAATGTTAGGTTTTGGCCAAAAGAAAAATCCAATGTTAGATGCAATCCTAATGTCCTTTTAATGGTATTTGTTGCTTCTAAATATTTTATTATAAAATTCATTTAAGCATCACTTGTTATTTTATAGTTATAAAAATAATTATGATTTTTTTCATTTAACATAAATGTGGGTGTAATAAGAAATTAATAATGTTCAAGAAATTATAATTTCTATTAATCATAATTAATTAGTAATGTTTTTTAATTTGATTTTTCCTTGACAGGTGAACTAATTAATTTTGAGATTAAGTATAATTTTATTTTACATAAAAAGTCATATTATGGAGATTGAGAAAAAAATTGTGTTAAAATTTGAATTTTAATTTTTTGTCAATAATTTAGACTTATTAAATTTTACTTTCTAAATATAAATATATAAATTAGTCGAACTAAATCTCGGATTCAAAATTAGTGCAATGTTAATGACCTCTCTATTAATATTTGGTGTTCTTTTGATAAACAAATATTTATTTTACTATAATTTTTACATTTTAAGAAAAGAGAAAAAAATGGTGATGTTGAGTTGTTGACATCTTATGTAAAAGCTTTTTACATAATTTACTTATGTAGCAAAGAAATTTTCAAAAACTTTTAACATTCATAAATTACTTAAGTTTTCTTATAAAATTCATAAATGTAGCAAAGAATTAAAAAAAAAAAAAAAAAAAACTTTAACTACTCAGTTGTTAGGCCTTATTTGACTTTGTTTATAATTTTCTTGAATATTACAATAATATACGCAATCATTAATCTGTATTAACATATGCCCTTACGTAATGCCCTTTCCCCAGCCACCGCTTAACAATGCTGAAACCTCCATCCTCAACACCACAAATCCAGATAGCTAATCGCTTCACACTCAACCATCAGTGAAACATGGCAACTGAAAAAGTTGGGAGGATCAAGTTGGGTTCTCAGGGCCTGGAAGTGTCAGCTCAAGGCCTTGGATGCATGGGGATGTCAGCTGCCTATGGTCCTCCAAAGCCCGAAGCTGACATGATTGCTCTAATCCACCATGCTATCAACTCCGGGGTTACCTTTCTTGATACTTCTGATGTTTATGGTCCCCATACCAATGAAATCCTTCTTGGTAAGGCCTTGAAAGATGGTTTAAGAGACAGGGTTGAATTGGCTACTAAGTTTGGTATAGACTATACTGATGGCAAGAGGGAAATCCGTGGTGACCCTGCTTATGTCAGAGCGGCCTGTGAAGGTAGCTTGAAGCGTCTTGGTGTTGATTGTATCGATCTTTATTACCAGCATCGGATTGATACCAGGGTTCCCATTGAAGTCACGGTTTGTTTTTTGTTTTGACTTTTGTCCCCTTGCTTTTTTCTTCTTATTCTTTTATTGATTGTTGCTTTATTTTTTTTTTTCTTTTCACCCAGATGGGAGAACTTAAGAAACTAGTTGAAGAAGGTAAAGTAAAGTATATAGGTTTATCTGAGGCTTCTGCTTCGACAATTAGAAGGGCACATGCTGTTCATCCAATTACTGCTGTACAATTGGAGTGGTCCTTGTGGTCTAGAGATGTTGAGGCAGACATCATTCCTACTTGCAGGTTATTTATCCATAAGACCAACAAATTTCTTTTTTTTTTGAAAATTTCTGATTTGGAATTCTTATTTGATGTGATTCCTTTTAATTTCTTAGGGAACTTGGGATTGGGATTGTCGCTTACAGCCCTCTGGGGAGAGGATTCTTTTCATCAGGGCCTAAAATAGTGGAAACTTTTTCCAATGATGACTTCAGAAAGGTTTGTAGCTACTTTTCACATTTGGATACTTGTTCATAAGCCATGATTATCTGTTATTTTAGGCATATTAAATTTAATGGTATTAGCCAACAGCTGGGTGCCTATTGGTAGAGTGCTTACTCTTAGTTCCAGTAGCCGTGTGCCTGATGGTCTAAAATATTAAAAAAAAATTAGGGTATTCTAGATTTTCAACTCTAGCCTAAGTCAGCATCAGAGGTTGCTGACAAGACAAGAGTATTTACATATGAGAGCCAAATAATTTTTATGCTTAAGTTGTTCTGCAACATTTTCCTCTTTGTTAGCTTACTCTGTAATGAAAGCCACCCAATTTTAGTCTCTTAAGTGCCTCAATGCTAGCAATCTAGTTCTTTCCAATTTAGTGGGTGTCTCATGTGAATTGGTTTTAATTAAATGTCAGTGTTTACTGTCTAAGTGTATATTATCCAACTGTGCAGTACAGTAAGGGAGGACTAGTTAAGAATTGAAGTTTGAAAATGTTCATAATCTTTTTCCCTATTGTGTCATATCCACTACCATTATATAGTGAAGTCATATGCATCCCGCAACTTTCAAGTGAAATAGTATGCAGGCATGTTAAGCTTCAAATCACCTTTAATAACAGAGGGCTGACTATACCTTTATGTCCTTCCCTTGGGTTTTGCTAGACTGCAAGTGTCTCTTGTGAGCCATTGATTAATATCCGTTACTTCTCACTTAGCAGCGGTTTACAATCATCTAATGCATCTTTTAATGAAAAACTTCAGGGAAGTTTGTAGTGGAGATTTGTTTACTTCAGTTGAGATCAGAGTCACAGATGAGACATCTGTTACTTGTATTTGAGAATTCTGTATCAAATGAACCAAGTGATGTATAAATTAGGTAACGAGCATTAGTCCTATCTTTTTTTAGTACAAAGGAGGCCGCAGCCTGGGGATAGGGAAAGAGGTTGCAGACACTGGAATTTGAATCCTAAACCTGCTGGATGTTACTCTTAAGGGCAGTTGCATGAACCAACTTAACTAAGCTCCAGGTTACATTAGTCTTAATTTTAGCAATTGAAGTTAATGACTGAACTCTGGAGTACATGAATATACTTTTAAGGAACTGCATGGTTAATTGTTTGTTAAAAAATTAGTACCCCATTTAAATCTTTCTGAAATAGGCATTTAGCCTTCTATTTAAATCAAATCTGAGGATATGAGATCTTTTCTGTATTTGGGCAATTAAATGAGGTCCATTTTGACAACCATTGATGGCATGAATTGTCAAACACTTTTTGAAATGCCTTGAATCCTAAATCTGTATTATTTGCAGAAAGTAATGGTCTGCTGCAGATCATCTTTATTTTTCATGACAATCATGTGAATGGATTTTCAATTGTCACAGTATCTACCGAGGTTCCAACCTGAAAATCTTGAGCACAACAGACGTCTTTATGAGCGAGTTAATGAGATAGCAGCAAAGAAGGGGTGCACCCCATCGCAGCTTGCATTGGCATGGGTTCATCACCAAGGGAATGATGTCTGTCCCATTCCTGGAACCACCAAAACTGAAAACTTCAACCAGAACATTGGAGCTTTGTCCGTAAAATTAACACCTGAAGAGATGACTGAGCTAGAATCTATTGCTTCAGCAGATGCTGTGAAGGGAGACAGATACGGTGGAACTATCGCTACGTACCATGAATCTGAAACTCCTCCCTTGTCTTCATGGAAACCTGAATGATGAGGGCAAGCTACCAAATTGTCTCTACTTTGTTTTCAGAGAATAAGTGTTGTATCAGAAGTATCCATAGGTCTTCTGATGAGAGATTGCAAACTTGGTAGTAGCTATCCAGGTTTGTCATGTTGAGATTGTGTATTCCATGGTAATGAAGCAAAAGGTTCTGAAATAAGCTATCAATGCATGATTTCAGATTTCCAACATTAGGTTTTTGTGCACTGCATGATTCCTTTGACAAACGAAAAAAAAAAAGGCAAAATCTTGCTCCAATATTTCAATGATTTAACTATACTCTCATGCTTTCTTCTCTTTTAAATTCGTTTGACTTCCTAGTTCCTATCATCAAAAGTCTGCTCAAACATTGGGAAAATTTGAAAGCTGGTATGGGCCAACTGAGAATGAAGACATTAAGTTGATGAAGAAATCTACCCAGCCTTGAATCAGAGAAGAGTAAAGGAAGAAGAAGAAAAGAGAAAGTATAGAGAGAAATATTGTATTATGTTGTATGAATTTTCAGAATGCCTACAACCATCGTCTCCTCCCTTCTAAAAACCTTGAACAGACCATGACATCAGCAATATGACATCAGCTTTTTAACTAATCTAGTTGTGATATAACTAATCCGGACATACACTGATTTTAACTAATATTTGAAATAATCCTAATTATTGGACTGGACTCAACTACTGACCTTACACTTCATAGGCCCATCTATATACTTTGGCCCGTAACAATACAACCCCCCTGGAAAGGATCAAAGGAAGGGAATTTCTGTTGTAGATCAGATAAGACTTTCCAAGAAGCAGCTTCTAGATGTAATTAATCCATAACACCAGTACTATAGTGACCAGTCTGCTTCTCATTTTGTTCATAAGTCTGTCCAAAATTGCCACCGGTTCCTTCGCTATGGCACCAACAACATCTAAATAAGGCAATTGTGACTGCACCGGCTCTTTTCCCACATGTTTCTTGATTTGTAACTCATGCAAGATTGGTTGAATGCAAGCATTTGCTGGAAATCCTAGCTTGTAAATCACAAGTCTAGCTTACACCTTGAATTGGACGAGGAACTTTGCAGAAAAAAATTGGACAATCTCAGATGCAACACGAACGGTCCTTAGAGCGGAATTTTACACATGCAGGAAACATGTTTCTTAGTGCAACACCCTGAAATAATATCAAATTTTGATTTGAAGCATTTTTGCAAAAAATCAACTTCGAAAAAAATTAAATTATAAAAATACGCTTAAAAGATATTTTGATAATTTTACACCTTTAAAAGTGCAATCAAGGTTTTTAATATATCAAAAATCATGAAATAATATCAAAACATGATTTGAAGTTTTTTACGAAATACCAACCTCGAAAAATCAAATTATGAAAATACTTTTAAAGGTTATTTTGGTAGTTTCACACTTTTTAAGATGCGATAAGGGTTTTAATATATCAAAAATCATGAAATAATATCAAAATATGATCTAAAACTTTTTATAAAAATACTCTTAAAGGATATTTTGATAATTTCATACTTTATGAGTTGCGATTAAAGTTTTTAACGTAAAAAATTATTAAATAATACCAAAACATGATCTAAAAAAGATCAAATTATAAAAATACCTCTAAAAAATATTTTGATAATTTCACACATTTCGAGTTATAACCATGACTTTTAGTGCATCAAAATCATAAATTATTAATCTCAAATTTTAAAAATCCTATTTGGTTATGAGTTCCAAGGATTAACTCTAATTTGATCGAGTTTGACTATTATTGACTGGATTTGATTAAAGGATATTCAAGTCAATTTGATCCATAATTTAGTTTTGATAATTTATCAATATTAAAGAAATATTAGATTTAAATAATTTGAATTTTAAACGCTTCATATTTGGCTAGAATTTGCTCAAAAAAAATTAAATATTAACAACCAATAAATGGACTAATGATATTAGTCTAATGTTTTAAAGTGATAATAGAATGAAAGTTTGAGTGTCAAATTAATAATTTTATTTTTTTTGATATCAAATTGATAGAAAAATATATAATTAAATAATTTTTTATATTTACTCATAAAAAATAAACAATAACAATTAAATAAGGATTAAAAAAGAAAAGAAATGATACATAGGAGGGTACCTCAGTTTTTTCCTTGCTTTTTTACTTTTAACGCTCTTTGTTAATCTTTACTCTTTACCAACTTTGACCAACACTTCATCAATCATTGTCCCATCAATTTTTATTTTTTTTATTTTTTTCACATGCAAAAGACAATAAATTAAAACAAATAAAAAAAATTAAAAATAAAAAAAAATAAAAAAATGCCAAAAAAAAAAAAAAAGTGAGTGCCATTAGACACTCCCAATGCACTTCGTTCTTTACAAATTTTATATTATGAATTTTTAAGATTTCAATTTTGAAAGAAATTTTCAACATAACTTTATAAAACCAATGTGTTAGGTTTTGGCCAAAAGAAAAATCCAATGTTAGATGCAATCCTAATATCCTTTTAATGGTATTTGTTGCTTCTAAATATTTTATTATAAAATTCATTTAAGCATCACTTGTTATTTTATAGTTATAAAAATAATTATTTTTTTCATTTAACATAAATGATGGGTGTAATAAGAAATTAATAATGTTCAAGAAATTATAATTTCTATTAATCATAATTAATTAGTAATGTTTTTTAATTTGATTTTTCCTTGACAGGTGAACTAATTAATTTTGAGATTAAGTATAATTTTATTTTACATAAAAAGTCATATTATGGAGATTGAGAAAAAAATTGTGTTAAAATTTGAATTTTAATTTTTTGTCAATAATTTAGACTTATTAAATTTTACTTTCTAAATATAAATATATAAATTAGTCGAACTAAATCTCGGATTCAAATTTAGTGCAATGTTAATGACCTCTCTATTAATATTTGGTGTTCTTTTGATAAACAAATATTTATTTTACCATAATTTTTACTTTTTAAGAAAAGAGAAAAAAATGGTGATGTTGAGTTGTTGACATCTTATGTAAAAGCTTTTTACATAATTTACTTACGTAGGAAAGAAATTTTCAAAAACTTTTTATAACATTCATAAATTACTTAAGTTTTCTTATAAAATTCATAAATGTAGCAAAGAATTTAATGTTGGAAATATTGACTCAAATCCCATAAGAGATTTGTTTGAGATTTATCTGAGATTTGTCAAATATTGCTTGATGAACAAAAAGACTTACAAAAGAAGAATTCTAAGAGAAAGGGTTTGACTTGCAAGATAAAAATTCTAAAAGGAAAGGGATTTTTAATAGGCAAATTTGACTTACAGGAGAAAAATTCTAAGAAGAGAGGGATTCTTAATGGGCAAGTTTGTATGGTTATAAATAGATAAAGTTTTTACAAGATTAGGTATGAGAAAAAGATGTAAGAGAGTTGTAGAGTTTTATGGGATAGACACCCCATAGGAATATTGGAGCTCTGTGTGTATGTTTATTTGTGAGTAGACTAGAGGAGACTGAGAGGGTCCACATAGGTATGATGTATGAGAGCATATAGGTATGTGTTTGGATATGTTGAAAGGGTGCATAAGGGTTTGAGTTTGTGTTTGTTTGGGTTGAAAATACTTCGTAGGACTAGAGGAGATTGAAAGTGTCTTATGAGTATTGATTGTTGAGTGAGGTTGATGATATGATGTATGTTTGTAATTCTCTACAACTAATGGAGCTTGTTTTTCACCCGTGGATGTAGGTTAGTTGGACCGAACCACGTTAAATTATTGTCTCTTGTATGTTTGATTTATTGTTTGATTTTATTTCCGCTAATGTGATTGGATTGAAAGCTTTTAGTCCAACATTTAAAAAAAAAAAAACTTTAAATACTAAGTTGTAAGGTCTTATTTGACTTTGTTTATAATTTTCTTGAATATTACAATAATATACGCAATCATTAATCTGTATAACATATGCCCTTACGTCATGCCCTTACCTTCCCCAGCCACTACTTAACAGTGCTGAAACCTCCATCCTCAACACCACAAATCCGGATAGCTAATCGCTTCACACTCAACCATCAGTGAAACATGGCAACTGAAAAAGTTGGGAGGATCAAGTTGTGTTCTCAGGGCCTGGAAGTGTCAGCTCAAGGCCTTGGATGCATGGGGATGTCAGCTTTCTATGGTCCTCCAAAGCCTGAAGCTGACATGATTGCTCTAATCCACCATGCTATCAACTCCGGGGTTACCTTTCTTGATACTTCTGATGTTTATGGTCCCCATACCAATGAAATCCTTATTGGTAAGGCCTTGAAAGATTGTTAAGAGACAGGGTTGAATTGGCTACTAAGTTTGGTATAGACTATACTGATGGCAAGAGGAAATCCGTGGTGACCCTGCTTATGTCAGAGCGGCCTGTGAAGGTAGCTTGAAGCGTCTTGGTGTTGATTGTATCGATCTTTATTACCAGCATCGGGATTGATACCAGGGTTCCCATTGAAGTCACGGTTTGTTTTTTGTTTTGACTTTTGTCCCCTTGCTTTTTTCTTCTTATTCTTTTATTGATTGTTGCTTTTTTTTTTTTTCACCCAGATGGAGAACTTAAGAAACTAGTTGAAGAAGGTAAAGTAAAGTATATAGGTTTATCTGAGGCTTCTGCTTCGACAATTAGAAGGGCACATGCTGTTCATCCAATTACTGCTGTACAATTGGAGTGGTCCTTGTGGTCTAGAGATGTTGAGGCAGACATCATTCCTACTTGCAGGTTATTTATCCATAAGACCAACAAATTTCTTTTTTTTTTGAAATTTTCTGATTTGGAATTCTTATTTGATGTGATTCCTTTTAATTTCTTAGGGAACTTGGGATTGGGATTGTTGCTTACAGCCCTCTGGGGAGAGGATTCTTTTCATCAGGGCCTAAAATAGTGGAAACTTTGTCCAATGATGACTTCAGAAAGGTTTGTAGCTACTTTTCACATTTGGATACTTGTTCATAAGCCATGATTATCTGTTGTTTTAGGCATATTAAATTTAATGGTATTAGCCAACAGCTGGGTGCCTATTGGTAGGGTGCTTACTCTTAGTTCCAGTAGCCGTGTGCCTGATGGTCTAAAATATTCAAAAAAAATTAGGGTATTCTAGATTTTCAACTCTAGCCTAAGTCAGCATCGGAGGTTGCTGACAAGACAAGAGTATTTACATATGAGAGCCAAATAATTTTTATGCTTAAGTTGTTCTGCAACATTTTCCTCTTTGTTAGCTTACTCTGTAATGAAAACAACCCAATTTTAGTCTCTTAAGTGCCTCAATGCTAGCAATCTTGTTCTTTCCAATTTAGTGGGAGTATCATGTGAATTGGGTGTTTACTGTCCAAGTGTATATTATCCAACTGTGCAGTACAGTAAGGGTGGACTAGTTAAGAATTGAAGTTTGAAAATGTTCATAATCTTTTTCCCTATTGTGTCATATCCACTACCATTATATAGTGAAGTCATATGCATCACGCAACTTTCAAGTGAAATAGTATGCAGGCATGTTAAGCTTCAAATCACCTTTAATAACAGAGGGCTGACTATACCTTTATGTCCTTCCCTTGAGTTTTGCTAGACTGCAAGTGTCTCTTGTGAGCCATTGATTAATATCCTTTACTTCTCACTTAGCAGCGGTTTACAATCATCTAATGCATCTTTTAATGAAAAACTTCAGGGAAGTTTGTAGTGGAGATTTGTTTACTTCAGTTGAGATCAGAGTCACAGATGAGACATCTGTTACTTGTATTTGAGAATTCTGTATCAAATGAACCAAGTGATGTATAAATTAGGTAACGAGCATTAGTCCTATCTTTTTTTAGTACAAAGGAGGCCGCAGCCTGGGGATAGGGAAAGAGGTTGCAGACACTGGAATTTGAATCCTAAACCTGCTGGATGTTACTCTTAAGGGCAGTTGCATGAACCAACTTAACTAAGCTCCAGGTTACATTAGTCTTAATTTTAACAATTGAAGTTAATGACTGAACTCTGGAGTACATGAATATACTTTTAAGGAGCTGCATGGTTAATTGTTTGTTACAAAATTAGTACCCCATTTAAATCTTTCTGAAATAGGCATTTAGTCTTCTATTTAAATCAAATCTGAGGATATGAGATCTTTTCTGTATTTGGGCAATTAAATGAGGTCCATTTTGACAACCATTGATGGCATGAATTGTCAAACACTTTTTGAAATGCCTTGAATCCTAAATCTGTATTATTTGCAGAAAGTAATGGTCTGCTGCAGATCATCTTTATTTTTCATGACAATCATGTGAATGGATTTTCAATTGTCACAGTATCTACCGAGGTTCCAACCTGAAAATCTTGAGCACAACAGACGTCTTTATGAGCGAGTTAATGAGATAGCAGCAAAGAAGGGGTGCACCCCATCACAGCTTGCATTGGCATGGGTTCATCACCAAGGGAATGATGTCTGTCCCATTCCTGGAACCACCAAAACTGAAAACTTCAACCAGAACATTGGAGCTTTGTCCGTAAAATTAACACCTGAAGAGATGACTGAGCTAGAATCTATTGCTTCAGCAGATGCTGTGAAGGGAGACAGATACGGTGGAACCATCGCTACGTACCATGAATCTGAAACTCCTCCCTTGTCTTCATGGAAACCTGAATGATGAGGGCAAGCTACCAAATTGTCTCTACTTTGTTTTCAGAGAATAAGTGTTGTATCAGAAGTATCCATAGGTCTTCTGATGAGAGATTGCAAACTTGGTAGTAGCTATCCAGGTTTGTCATGTTGAGATTGTGTATTCCATGGTAATGAAGCAAAAGGTTCTGAAATAAGCTATCAATGCATGATTTCAGATTTCCAACGTTAGGTTTTTGTGCACTGCATGATTCCTTTGACAAACGAAAAAAAAAAAAGGCAAAATCTTGCTCCAATATTTCAATGATTTAACTATACTCTCATGCTTTCTTCTCTTTTAAATTCGTTTGACTTCCTAGTTCCTATCATCAAAAGTCTGCTTAAAACATTGGGAAAATTTGAAAGCTGGTATGGGCCAACTGAGAATGAAGACATTAAGTTGATAAAGAAATCTACCCAGCCTTGAATCAGAGAAGAGTAAAGGAAGAAGAAGAAAAGAGAAAGTATAGAGAGAAATATTGTATTATGTTGTATGAATTTTCAGAATGCCTACAACCATCGTCTCCTCCCTTCTAAAAACCTTTAACAGACCATGACATCAGCAATATGACATCAGCCTTTTAACTAATCTAGTTGTGATATAACTAATCCGCACATTCACTGATTTTAACTAATATTTGAAATAATCCTAATTATTGGACTGGACTCAACTACTGACCTTACACTTCATAGGCCCATCTATATACTTTGGCCCGTAACAATACAACCCCCCTGGAAAGGATCAAAGGAAGGGAATTTCTGTTGTAGATCAGATAAGACTTTCCAAGAAGCAGCTTCTAGATGTAATTAATCCATAACACCAGTACTGTAGTGACCAGTCTGCTTCTCATTTTGTTCATAAGTCTGTCCAAAATTGCCACCGGTTCCTTCGCTATGGCATCAACAACATCTAAATAAGGCAATTGTGACATGCACTGGCTCTTTTCCCACATGTTTCTTGATTTGTAACTCATGCAAGATTGGTTGAATGCAAGCATTTGCTGGAAATCCTAGCTTGTAAATCACAAGTCTAGCTTATTCTAACACCTTGAATTGGACGAGGAACTTTGCAGAAAAAAATTGGACAATCTCAGATGCATCACGAACGGTGCTTAGAATGGAATTTACACATGCAGGAAACATGTTTCTTAGTGCAACACCCTGAAGCATTTGGCTGAATTGAAATGTATTTGAGAATGGTCCAAACGGGTGGGAACTCGCAGCCCAGAACCAATTTATGACAGGTATTTCATGAATATGAGAAGTCTTTTTATATGGCGCACTTAACATACCCATAACAGAAGCAAGCCTTACTAGAATGTGGCTCTGTGCCTGTATTGGAATAACATATCTTCTCTCCGTTTCAGAAACATAACTCATAGGTATTTCTTGACTTCGGTGCTCAAATAAGATGACAACATCATTGCAGGTCCAAACAAGGCTTTCATCCTCCACCATAAACCGTGGATCCACATCAGCCGCATTCAAAACAAACATCTTTATATAATCTGAATGAAATGACTGACTTCTAAACATGTCATAGATACGAACGGAAGTGCTGACAGTAACATTTACACAACTTTGAAGAATCTGCTGTCCTTGTGGACATTTGTCCCACCAACACAAGCATAAACCTTACCTCCAAGGTAATCACCATAGTCAAGTTGGTGTAAAATTCTAGAGTAGAAATTACCGTCTTCACAGTTCCAGATTGTGCCTGCTGAATGCATCCCAAAATATTAAAAGCTTGTGAACTTGAACCTTTGAGCCTTCTTGCTATTACAAGGTCCCTTCTATTTCCCAAACTCTTCATGCTAGTCAGCATCTCAAATAGAACACAATCACATGGTACAAGCTCCTTGTGAAGGATTGCAACTAATTCAAACTTCTTGCTATCGATTACTTCTTTGACAATAACAATATCTAACATTTGTGATTCCTCTAAGTCAAGCTGCATAAATCCAACCTTTTTACTTCTGCCATTGTTGTCAATAATCTCACCAGAAAAAATAGTCCAAAGTCGACAAAAGATTCCCCTATTGTTCATCCTCCTTTCCTAAACACTAACTAGCTCCTTAATTAGTCTCGTCCCAGATGGGGCTGTGATTGAACCACATCTCCATCAGTAGCACGAAGGAATGAATCAATAAATCTTGATATTGACAAATCAACAAGTTATAGTTTTCCCAAGGTTTCTGCACCAAGAATAATTGCATCACTTTCATCCAAACAGCATTTGCAACCAGATAAGCAAGTTCCTTCTGCACAGGAAAACCAGCAACATAAGGCTTAAAGGGCTTAGCCACCCTTTCGGTGGGAACATGGGCTATATGAGTAGTGCCCACTGCATCATTAACATAAACATTTGCAAGAGAAACTAGCTTCTTTACGAATTCAAGATCCTCATTCTATTCCTTTTGTAGAACCTCACATTCTCAAGGAGCAAGTCACCTACCCTTGAAAGTTCAGTAACCGGTTTCTCAACTTCTACACCAATGCAATCATTTGTCATTACCAAAAGTCTAAACCTATCGGGATCATAAAGAACAACAATCCTATCTTTAATCACAAACATCATTGAATGACCCTTGTCAAACTTTCCGCAAGCATCAACAACCCTAATAGACCTAAACCTATTCCCAAGAAGCACATTCTGTAAGATAAAAACGCCAACAGTTGAATATCTAGAATGTTCTATATGCATTTCACTAGGTAATTCAGCAGGTTTAGATTCTTTAAGCACTCTAGATTCTAGTATGCCAGAATGGGGGTTTTTTGAATGTGGATTCAAAGAAAAAGGAGTTTCGTGCATGAAGAATATAGGACTAATTAAAGAAGAGAACGGGGACGGATCTAGGGATTTACCAATTGGGAAATCAAGTTCCTCTTCATTTGACAACTTCATTTCTGGACTTTGGCAGAAACATTCCTAAACCACCGGCGGTTGTTCTGGTTTACTAAGGTTCACTAATTCACTGGATGCAACAATTTGGTGTGTCTCCGATGATTCCAACTCTACCGACTGGTCTATTGGTGAATCACAATCTGTCCTCTTAAACATGTTGTCGATCATCTGAGACATTCTAGTAACGAAGCTGTCCACCTAGGAAAAATTTGCAACAAAATACTTAACTGAGCTCATTAATAGAAGCTTGGTTCAAGTATCATGGATTGATTCTATTGGCAATGTTAAAAACTGCGGGCTCCATGATTTGATGCGTGAAGTTATACTTTCCAAGTCTGAAGAATTGAATTTCATTCAAACATCTCCAGAAAATTTGATCAGTCATAATGGTGTAGCTCGAAACCTCTCGGTCTACGGCAAAGCAAACAATTTCCCAACAATTATAGGAAACTATCAAACTCATTCAGTTATTTTCTTTGACGCAGAAGAGTTACCAAAATCTTTGTTCATTTTACTGTTCACAAAGTTCAAATTGTTGAAAGGACTGGACTTTGAAGGAGTTCCATTGAAGTACATACCTGAGGAATTGGGAAATTTGTTCCATTTAAAATATTTAAGCATAAGAGATACAAATGTAAAAATGCTCCCAAAATCTATTGGTAAATTGCACAAGCTTCAAACTTTGGATCTAAAACGTTCTTTGGTACGTGAGTTACAGGTTGAAATCAACATGCTCTTTGTTCTTCAATATCTTGTAGGTTACTACAAAGATACACAGAGCAGGTACAGTATCAATAGTTGAAGGGATGAAATTATATGGGAACTTTGGGAGCTTAGAGTCCTTAGAAAAGCTCTATGAGGTGAACATTGAGGCATACAATGGTGGTAACTTTTGTGGTGATGCTATACAGCAGATGATTCACCTTCAGTCATTGAGAAGTTCTTCAATAAAAGAGGAAGAACTCCTTCAGTCACATATTCCTCCACTTTTTCTTCGTTGTCTTAAGCCACGAGGAAAATTAATAAAGTTACCTGATTGGGTAAATTAAATACGAAAGATTAGGAGCGAATTGAGATTTTAAAAGTAGAAGATGGCAAGTGTGGGCTACCGATACATTAAGAATCAACTTAATGGCAAATCTGTGATAGTAATAAATCAGTGTAAACTATCAATAACTCAATTATCAATAACTCAATACTAAATCAGTTATAATTTAATTATGAATCAATGATAATATAAATTAATGATAGTTTAATAGTAAATAATTTATAACTCAATAATAAATTAATGATAAGTATTAACTTAGTGGTAAATCATAGTTTCTTAACTTAGTGGTAAATCATCAATAATTTTGTACTAAATCAATTATAATAGTAAATTAATAATAATTTAGTAGCAAATTAATAATAACTTAATAGTAAATTAATGATAACTTTATTGAGTAAATATACGATAGCTTAATAAATTATCGACAACTTAATAATAAATCATTCATAACTTAATAGTAAATCAATGTATAATTTAGTAATAAAATGTTATTTATCTATTTCCGTATTACCTTGAACTCTTTAGTAAAATAAATTGTGTTGTGTGATGTCCTCTACAACATTGGTAATAACTAAACAAAAAATTATTGTCCTTAGAAATGTATTTAAAATGAAAGAGAAATTAGTCTAAATGTATTAAAAATATATCATAAAAATTATCTATAAGTTATTTTATTCGGTACATACTATTTTAAAATCAAAATATATGATGATGATGATAATAATAATAATAACAATAACAACAACAACAACAGCAACAACAACAACAACAACAACAACAACAACAATAATAATAATAATAATAAGTCAGGGATGGGAAAGAAAACATTATATAGTTACTTTATTTCAAGTAACAATAATTTTATAGTGATATGATTTTAAATCAAAATTAATAATTTAAAAATTTAGCACATATATGAAAAGTAAAAGCTTGAATGAGTTCAGTGATGATTAATTACCTTATAAATTCAAAAAAATAAAGATAAAAATTCACCGCTAATAAAGTAAAAAAAATTTCAAGAAAAATTGTAAAGCATAAGAAAAGAAGTTCAAAATCTAATTTGATTGTGATAGAAAATGATACTCTAGAGCTGAAAACTTAAAAAATATATATAAGTGAATGAAGATGATGACTTAGCACTAGAATACTTGAAAAAAACTTTTAAATAAAAAATAAAAAAGATTGAAAAATCATATATTTATTTATATTAAAACTTCACATTTTTAATTTAATTTAGTATTACGATGATAATTTCAATTTTATTACTACAAAAAAAAACTAAAATTATTTAATTATATTATAATTACAATTTAGTTAAAAATCACATGCATAGCACGTGTCAAGAAAACTAGTATCTATAAGTGTAAGCAAGAAATAAGCAAAATGGAACAAATTAGTTCAGAATAATCAATTACAAATCAAATATCTCATAACAATTGATGTAGTAATTCATATTTAGCATATATAGATTATGTCTAAAATTTAAATTTCAACATATATAATTTGTTTTTTTATCCTCAAATTACAATTTTTTTAAAGCAAAAATTAATACTAAATCTAAAAAAAAAAAACCTAATACTAAATGTACTTATCATCCCACCCACCCAATAAAATATAACAAAAATTAGGGTTTCAAATGGTTAGCTCTTCCAGATATGTTTACAATAATAATAATAATATATATATATATATATATATATACTTATATTCATTTTTGAGATTTCAATTTTGAAAGAAAATTTCAAGAAAGCTAGATAAAACCAATGTTAGGTTTTGGCCCTAAGAAAAATCCAATGTTAGATGCAATCCTGATGTCTTTTTAGTAGTATTGGTTGCTTTTGATAGTTTATTATAAAATTCATTTAACATCAATTGTTATTTTATGGTTACAAAAATAATTATGATTTTTTCATTTCACATAAATGATGGGTGTGATAAGAAATT
This sequence comes from Durio zibethinus, assembly GCF_002303985.1. Next base: position 1,715,179 of record NW_019168270.1, read on the forward strand.
AATAGGGTTCAAGAAATTATAATTACTATTAATCATAATTAATTAGTAATGTTTTCTAATTTGATTTTTCTTTACTGTTACTAACAAATCATTGGTGAACAAATTAAATGTGAGATTAAAAATAAATTTTTTATAAAAAAATATCATAGTTCGAAGATGAGAAAAAAACTATAAGTGTTAGAATTTGAATTTCAAATTTTTTATTAATAATTTAAGATTTATTAAATTTTATTTTTTAAAAATGAATATATAAATTAATTTAACTAAAATTTAAATTCAATTTTATTGTCCTCTTTATCCATATTTGGCATTCTTTTGATAAACAAATATTTATTCTACCATAATCTTTAATTTTTAGGAAAAGAGAAAAATGGTGATGTTAAGTTGTTGACATCATAATTTACTTATGTAAAATTTTTTTACATAATTTACTTATGTAGCAAAGAATTTTTCAAAACTTCTTATAACATGCATAAATTACTTATGTTTTCTTATAAAATTCATAAATTATTTATGTAGCAAAGAATTTCTTAAAAACCTCTAAATACTAAGATGTAAGGTCTTATTTGGCTTTCTTTATAATTTTCTTGAATATTACAA